>JAHWFP010047796.1:0-10997 GCA_023313725.1 Lithobius niger | reverse complement strand
GATTTTTCCCTGAGTTTTCCAGACTTGATAAATACTCTGATTTTTCCCTGAGTTTTCCAGACTTGATAAATTCCCTGAATTTTCCCTGAGTTTTCCATACTTGATAAATTCCCTAAATTTTCCCGGTTTTCCCGGTAGAACGCCACCCTGAAGCAACTTTCTGTGAGGAGGTCTCAAATTCTTTCGGGAAAATCGCATTTTTGTGCCAACGGTACAAAATGCGACGTTTTGGTAGCATCCCAAATGTAAACGTCATCAAGTTAGTCGTCCAAGTCGTATATTTGAATACAGACTACTACTTTAGTTGGATTCAAACTTATTTTTAATGGTATTATGCTAAAGTGTGTACCATTCAAGACATTCATATGCCTGTGTCTTATTACGAATGTGTAGTGCACGACTTGATCTGTATTTGTTTTGAAAACATTTTTTTTAAATGTACTTTTACCCATGAACTTTTTTTCTTCTCTCTTTACAGGTAAGGCCAATTATTTCGTGTTCGTTGACGTGGGAAAACTGTAGTCGTCGATTTCAGGTAAAATTTTGCTACTTCAAACTTTGGTGCCATTTGATGTATGTATATACATGGATGGAAGACAACGAAGCTGGTGCACCAAGGGTGCACTAACTGGTGCGCCGTGAGTGCACTAACTGGTGCACAGTGGTTGCTCTAACTGGTGCACGGTGGGTGCACTAACGCCCCACAAAAAGCCGAATCTCGCGTGTAGTGCATAATGGACCACATGTTGAATTTTAACAAATTTCCCCTCCCAAGGGGGAAACATGACATTCCCTTGGAAGAATCCAGACAAAGAAATAAATAAATGAATAAAATCGGAGCCTGGCAAATAATTTTACAAAATCTTCAAAAGTTTCATTTACCATTTTTAAATATTAAAAAAAATAAATAAATTGTGGAAAAATAATTAGGCCATGATCCCTTTTGTTCGTCTCATTTACTAAGAATTCAAATTTTTCATCCTAAACCAGATTCGTCCTCAGTAAAAACCAAGTTAACTAACAAAGATAAACATCATTGTCAAGCAAACGCTTTTACAAACACTTAGAAAGTCTCTGTAACCATAAACAAATAATAGTGGCCAGCAGCCAGACCAAAATTATAATTGCTGCTGGCCACCTTTATTGGTTTATGGTTACTGACACTTTCTGAGTCTTTGTAAAAGCGTTTGCTTGACAACTGTATCGACGAGGGTTGACGCAACCAATCACCAGTTGCGCTTGGTCCCCGTCGACCTTTCATATCCTGTGGTCCTGGGTCTGATGACTTTGGCTGTGGACTTCAATATCAAGCCTGTATTACAATGATTACTAATTACCACCTTGTAACAATTGTAACTTATACTGTATGCTTTTCTACCGCCATTGTTGTCGTCGCCTAGGACGTGCGGCATGATGGGTCTCCTGGTTACCAACTTGATACTTGCCGAACTAAGATGTCTTCCTCGGCGAATCTTTCGGCTAGTTCATTCGAATTCTTACCATTTTCCCCGGACTAATTGTACCCCAAGCCTTCTTCTTGTCTTGGCCTTTGCTGGCTGCCGTCCCTGGCTATATGGTGGGCGAGCTCTGAATATCTACATGACCATTAAAATCTGAACCGCTAAAGATGGAGTCAGCCCATTTCTTCCTTAGGGCTAAGCACCATCCTTTCCATCTCCCAATGTGTCTTCCAGTTTTACCACTTAACATCCGTCGACACACAATAATGTTTATCTTTGTTAGTTAGACTAAGTTTTTACGTAGGCAGAATCCGGTTTAGGATGCGAAAATTTGAATTCGTAATAAATGAGACGAACAAGAGATTTTTGAAGAAGCTTGCCTTGATCTGCTTTTTTTACGCCTTAAAAAAAAACGTTTACGTACAAAAAAATATTAACAGGATTTTATCGGAATCTGCATCTCAAGAGTTGGAAAATCCTACGTTTTAAAGATTAGCTCCGTGCCGGTAAAAAAAAAACAAACAAACAACCGTTTGTCGACCTTCAGAAACAAGCATGTGTTTATGAATCCAGCTGTGCGGCTTTAATAAATTAATAAAACATCACACATTTGTAAGGCTTTTCTCAGGAATGTCTTTATTTTCTTTTCTGTCGTCGTGGTCGCTGAATGAAGCATGCTGTTATTCTTTCCTTTTTTGTGTTTCACAAAACAAGAAAGAGCTGCTCTGCAGTTTCCCTGACTTCTGCTGCTTTAAAAGGCTGTGGAAAGAAAGATTTTTGAGTTGTGTTTATAAATCACCCGCTTATAAAAATGAATGGTTTCGAGCCGCCGTTTGTTTTGAGAACTTAATTTTGCGTAATGGCTGCGGCAGGAAGTAAAAAGGCCCCGCTGGCGTGCATGCTGCATGTGTAGACGAGCTGGCTTCTGCGTGATTGCGCCCGTTTTCACATGCTGAAAAATCCATCTTGCTAGTTGATGACGTGATTGGGTGGGGTGGGGAGCGCCCGTTTTCATGCATGGTACGTTGAAACGTTTTCAGTTAGCCTTGCCTGTGTATTATAGGGCCTGTAGCCTGAGTATAAATTTGTTTTCGTTTTATTGAGTGTTGGCATTGTTCCTGGTATTAGATCCGAGGATGGTGGTCGGTTGGTGTCGAAACCGTATATGCATTTTTTTGAAACGACGTTATTTTGAACTGCACGTTTAATTCGTTATGGTGACGCTGCAGAGGTTAGAGTTATAGTCCCTTAGTTTTATTCGAGGGGGTATTGTCGGATCAAAATGGTGTACGCCAGATTAATAGTAGACGTGGATTACCAAAGATTATCATGGATTGCTAAGAACCCGCAGAATACCAGTGGATTACCAACAACTACCTTAAAAATATTAATTTGAAACGCCAAGAACAACCCAGAAAACCATGGATGACCACGCGTTACTTCCAATAAACATTAATCAACAAAGTTTTTAATATTGTATTGGATTACCCAGGATTGCTTTCAGAGTACATGTATAACTTTAGATGACTAGGAAGACTCTAGCTTACTGGATTACTAAAAGGATTACTGGAGATTACTACAGGAATACTTCGGATTACTATGTCGAATACTTTGGATTACTTCCGGACTCCTACTTACTGTCTCCTACATTATGGAATAATTCTGATTACTGAAGATTACCCGAGAATACCACGGTTTACTAAGGACTGCCTGAAAATACCGCTGGATTACTAAGATTACCTGAGGATTACCTAGGAACACTGCAGTCTAGCATGCTAGACAACCAAAGTTGATACCCCCTCGGTTTTATCTGCTTCCGAGAAAACTACTGCCAGTTTTTTGATACATTACTGGAAGTAATCAATTTTCCGTGATACATTACTGGAACTTGTAGTCTTATTGTTAAAGATGGTTAGTCAGCTTAGAAAGGTCTGCAGAATCTCCTGCTGTCTAATGCTATCTAGAACTGTCTAACACGTCTGTGATATCTTGCTTAGGAATGCACCAAGATATTGTTTTGTTTAAGATAATGTAAGCCTAAGGTGGACGAGGACGTGCCAAATTTCACTCAGTAATTATTGAGTGCAAATTTGGCACATCCTCGTCTACCTGGGAGCCAGCTGTGAAGGTTAACGATATCACACTGCTAGGATGACAATATGATAGAATCTAAATAATCTACTGTGGTACCATTTAGCAGGGTGATATCGTTAACTTTATACCTTGCTTCCAGGGGCGCGACCACATAACCAAATTTTCCCTCAATGATAGGGAAGCTTTGATTAGGTTTGTTTCTTTGGGAAAAAAAACTTCATCGTGCGTTCCTAAACGCAATATATCGCAAACGTCAGATAAAGTGCTAGACGGGGAGAGATTTTGCAGATCTTTCTAAGATGAACACCCCACCTTTAAGAGGTCCAAGACCCCGATCACAGTGTAAAAATACGGAACATGCCTGATTTTTAAAATCTTACCTTCACATGAGAACCAGCCGATGAGCTAACTTCCGCCGGAACTTGTCATGGCTACCGAGCACTATTTTCTACTTTGAGCTTGATAAAGTTGCAGTATCAAGCTGGGATGCAAGAGCCACGGTCATAGTTTGTGGGAGCTGCCATAGCTTCTCGGCGAGAAATTCAGGATTTAAATATGGCGTCAATGAGGAATGAGAGACTAACATAGTCTGATCAAGTCCTTAAGACTCCCTTGCTTTTGTTTGCTCTGATATTGCACCAGACTTGGTTGGTGGTCTCATGCTGCCGCTTTCGGAAAACTTTCCACGGTGCCCCGAATTTGAGCTGTCAAATGCGTTTTGTTTGATCCTTGCGTTTAGTCATCTTAAGCTTGTTCCTTGGGTGAGAACTTGCAAGAGTTATTCCGTGCATCAGCTATGTTAGTTCAGCCAGAGAATTAGGCTCAGCCCGACTCGGTATCGAAACCTGCCAGAGCGACTGTGCATTCATGGTCTGTCGCAATAACCACATGTGTGTTTAAACTGGATAGCATCTTTAGGAGACGACCAGCTGGCTGTGCACTGGCTTTATGTGGCCATACTTAAGGTCAGGTGCCAAATCGTGACCCCTGTTTGTCAACAGGATTGCATGAACAGTGAACATGCTTGTCGTCATGCGTGCTTCTAACGAGACGATATTACGTCAAGGATCAGTTCGCTTCTATGGCCTTCTGAACTACATTGCAGCAATATTATGCGTGTGTGATGCAGGCATGAAGAAGCGGATAATGTCCCTGTAGCAAACTTATAACTACACCATCCTAACACTCCTGCTTCAGAGACGTAAGTTTTAAGTTTTCAGCCGTTGTGCCACGAAACTCCTGGGGATTATTAGCCGAATGAAGCCTTAACGCGATTGAATTTCAACTTCTGTGATTGTAAGTGTTTTATCTGTTTGAAACAGCTAACGTTTGCAGTTTTGTTCTAGTTTGGTTGAAATTTCACAAGGGAGAACTGTGTTGCATGAAAGAAAACTGGTCGACGACGAATTTAAGCCCGATTTGCAGCAGTGGCAGTAAGATTCAGCAGTGGCAGTAAGGGAACCCGATCTAAAAGACTAGTACCCCCAAGCATGCTTCTGCTTACCTCACTTCCTTCCAGCGACGATGTATTTGCAGACCGAGTAATTGTGGTCTGCAAAAACTTCTTAAATGCCTAGTAAATAATTATTCTTTGCCCCTGCTTCGTGATAGATTCATGGTTGTCCCTATTGTTGATTTCTTGTTGACGTTTTGTAGTTCTTACGTTAAAAAATACAATATAACGGTTAACGGCATTACCGAAATATCGTCGTCCCGCATTCGTGTAAACTTAGGAGGCCAGCCGCCGAGCTGTGTATTTGACAGAGGCACACCTCCTGATAAGAGGTGATTGTGAAGAAGGCTTTCGCTGTAAAGGCATGGGTTGGGAAGTGGGAGTGGTGGCCGGGAGGAGAGAAGAGGAGGGAGGTAGAAGCAATTCATTAGAATTGAGGAGGTAATTTGAAATACAAAACGCATTCCGATCCCCGTTTTTATCGCCGCATAAATTTCGCTTGAATAATCTCGCTTGACAATGGGATGCAAATGTGAGTGGCGTTTAGGGGCTTTGCATGTGTCGATTATGGAGATGAAAGTCTGGTTTAGTTTATGTCACGAAAGCTTTTTTTTTGGAAGGTTTGTAAATGAGCCTTGGAGTTAGTGAAGACAGAAGATAGCGAGTGGTATGCCCGTAATCTCTTCGGCCCTCTTTTAACAAAACTGTGACAAAAAAACAAAACAGAAAAAAAAACGTTCTTATGGCATACGTCGCTCATTGCGGGCAAGAAATACGTACAGAACTAAATTCCTGTAAGACTTGAGATTTTATGACCAAAATCGAAACAATTATTAACAGTAAACGCTAAATTAAAATTAAAATGATTAAGCTGATTCGTCTAATTACAGTAGCCTAAAAAGAATCCAATGTTGCCAAATTTTTTGCACCGTCATGTGCTACGTACGACAACCTCAAAATTATGTAATTTTCATAAATTTATGGTAGTAATGAATTCTGGCAAATGGCACAAAATTAGGCAAGTAAGTGTAAGCAAGCAAAGAAAGCATAATTTGTCGTCTCTTGCTGGTTTATTAAGGCTAAAATCACAAAAATTGTGGCAGTACTAGTTTTTACAGGCCCATCCATATCCTTTTACAGAAGAAACTGCAGGATGACATAGTTCTAAATATATATGTAGTTGTTTGAAGTTTTATTTTGCATCAGTGTGGGCGTCCTGTGCCATGAAAATTATGAAATGTTAAAAATTAGTGGTGTAATGAAAGGAAATTAAATAAAGGAAGTAAAAATAGAGATTTTTTTTTTTGCACAGGAAAAAAAAAGGGGATATTTTGTCTTTACGCGGAGAAATTCTGCAAAGCGCTGATCTTATTTCACTTCTTTCCATCTCCTTGTGAACGGTTTAAAGCTCCTTCACACACCTCCCTTCAGTTCCCTAATTAGATGAGACACGTTGTTGCTGTTTTCTCCACATAGCATTTGTACCCTATAGCCTGATTTTGACCTGGGTGAAGTTTGAACGTTCTGACTCTTTTCTTTTAACCTTCCATACTTACGAAGTAATTCAGACGCCATTTTAATTTCCATTTTGCGTTAAATATTTCACTTGATACGATGACGCTGTGCTGTGGCGTCGAAAAGTCATGGTCCGCGCTATAGTTTGTTCCACATTATGTTTTCAGAAAACTGACTGGATGACGACTCGTTTCCTTGCACTTAGAGTGCAAAAACGTGTGGATATCACGTTTGTACACTCAACAAAGTTACTGTTAGAGTTTACGAATGGGATGTTTACGGATTTTTTGCACTCGTAGTGGAAGAAAACCTGGCGTCATACAGTCAGTTTTCTGAAAGCATAATGTGGAACAAAGTATAGATACCCCTTGAGAAACCATCTGTATTCGATTAATATTCGGGTGGCTAAAACAAACTGTGAAAGTGTGAACGTGCAGTGTGTGACCCAGCTGCTTGGCATAACGTCGTGTTGTGCTCACGATACGATGCTGTACTTGGGTTACCCTAACTGGCACATCCAATGTCCTGTTTGTGACGTCACTTCCTGTTAGTTGTCACGTTGACACGTGTTGAGCATCAGTTGATTAACCTCGTGACTCGCGTTGCTCTTGTCCGTCCATCAGTTGCTTTTAGCCCTGATGCTCTCTTGTTTGGTGAGACCTTTGACAACGTTTGATCCTTTCAGCCGTAGGATATACGGTATTGTGTGCAGCTGATGCTCCCGCCATTGTGATGGTTTGCCTGCCTGGCTGAATGATTGCCTGCTTGCCTTCTCTTTGATGCAGTTCTCTTTATTACTGGCAAGTAGTAGAAGGTGGCACGTGGGAGAATGGCTTGAACGGATTGGTTGAGAATGATGTTGGGATAGGCCGATATGGGGTTTTACCGATCCGTTACCGGGTAGACCGATTACAGATATTAAAATAGATGAATATTTATTTCCATACAAACGCAGCTTAAGTTTCTGGTTTGTACGGGTTCAAACTGTTGATTGTATTAAACAAAAATATGGGGCACATTTTGCTTGGAAGCTTATGGCCATACTCCCCATGTGTTTGAAAAAAAATTATATTGAATTCAAGGATGGTGTGAGGCCTTGGTAAGCAGGACTGGTGGGGAGCAGTAGGTCCTCGCCTTCAAAAGGCAAACGGTGTTTTGATTTCTTGAGTAATGAATAGCTGTATCGGACGGTATCGGAAGCGTTATAGCAGTCCGATACCGATATGGCAAACACACCGATATATATCGTGTAGACCGATACCAGACTATTCCTAAATAAATGTGAACGGCGAATTATTGTTTAAGCAAAGATTGTATGAAGTGTGAACAAGGTTCGGACAAAACGTGGAAAGACCTGGAAATAACAATGAAAATAAAAACAAGACGAAAGTCTCGAGGAAGTTCCGGGGAAAATAAATATCTTTTTTTTTTTGTTGTTGTTGAACTTTTGGTACAACAAAAGGATGGTCGCAGAGGAACAAAAACAATGTAAATAAGAATAGGGAAAAAATCATTGAACAACAACAAAAAACAAAAATAATGCTAGAAACAAAAAAAGTAGTAAATAAAGAAAGAAATGACAAGGTAAAGGGTAAATGAAGCAAGCAGTCCGCATTAAAGACTGGCCTTGTGAGGATACACAATACACTAGTCTGGGGAAAAAAGAAAAGACAACTGCCCCGACTGAGACTCGAACCCTGGACATCCGGCTAGTAAACGTGATGTCCTGGGTTCGAGTCCCAGTCGGGGCAGTAGTCTTTTCTTTCTTTCTCAGACTAGTGTATTGTGTATCCTCACAAGGCCAGTTTTTAATGCAGACTGCTTGCTTCATTAAAAAAAGTACTTGAGTAGATGCAGAACTGCAAAAAAAAAAAGAAGAAAATTAATCAACTTAAAAATTGACAGACGTTCAAAATTCAGTATTACGTGTGTGGTTATACAGCTCACGTTGTGTTCACTTTCTTTTCTCCGTGGCTTTGACAAACCGTATGCTCGCCTTTGTAGCTCTTGAGCTGCACTTATAATAAGGTCGGCATTTCAAATCGTTAAATTCAGGCGCAGTTTGTCGTTCGGGCGGTGTTCAGGCAGCCGTTCTTCCTTAAAACCCCTCTCCACCCTTTTTACGTATTTAACAGATTTGAGGAATACTACTTTAGCTTGGCCAGCCAACACGTTAATAATGTGGCTTTATTGCGGCTTATTTATTTATTTTTCTTCTCCGTTTAAAAGCTGTTGTTTTAAGCGGCGAATGCTGTTGGTAATTTGTTGTTGGTTGAAGTGGTCTGGTCTATTCGCATTCCTGAACCAGAAGGGGGAGGGGCCCCCGCAAAGCTTGCTAGTGCATTCCTCAGTCTGACGTCAGAATAGAAAACGTTTTTTTTCTTTTTTCTCTTTTTTTTTTTTGGATTTCACGCGTATGTTGTTTGCCTTGCCTTGGTCCGGGACACCATGTATATTTGTGCCCGTCCAGTTTTTTTTATTGTAGATTTATTTTTAAATGCGTGTTTCTGAAGGTGGGGGAGGAGTGTGGATAACTCAGTGGAGTTCATTAACTCGGGCGTTAAACAAATACTTCTCTTTTGCTGGTGAAATAGACCTTTTGTTTTAGGGAAGACTGGGACATGGCTGAAATTAATTCCGCACCAGAAGAAAAAAATGGAAGAAGTATTACGTGACGAAACTCGAAAGGCATTGTGTTGAGAGTTAGGCGCGCACCGTTTAAAATGGAAGGGGAAAAAACGTTAATGGCAGATGGTGAGGGCAAAAAAAAGTTGAGTTTTTTTTTAGTCTGGTGCTTCGAGTGACCTACAAAACGAGTTTTTTGGGGGAAGTTTTTTGTATTTTTTTGTTGTTGTGTGTGGTGTGAGGGAATTGCAAGAAATTCGAGCTATTCTAATTCTAGGAAAGATAAGGCTGGTTTGAAGGCGAAAAAGTGACGGCTTTGGATCCTGAATTCAGTCTTAGAGCTTGGGTTGGTTCGCTCATACAAATCTAACTGTAAAATCGTGTAAACTTGGCATCCTGGAGGCCCCCTGGAGGTGGAGGGGGGGGGGCATGTTGGGAGAGCAAGTATGTCTTCTATCTTGGGGCCGTGCAAGAGGGCCAAGAGTAAAAAATAATGTTTTGTTCTAAAATGGCGAAAATTATCCAGGTTACTTCTCTGTAATGTAGCCTAACCGTTACCCATTGCCGAAGTCGGACTGCGTCAAGGGAAATTGACGTGAAAACGATTTGAGATATTTTACAGAAATAAATATAGTTATGGCATAGGCTTGGGTGAGGTAGCCTACTACCCTCCTTGAAAATACAGTGGTAATACATCAGCATGAAAAAAGAAAAACTTCTATCAACCTTCGCGGCCACACAGGCACCCCGATTTAGGCATTGGACAAATAGGCACCAAGTTGAAAAAAAAAAGTTTTTAATTGGGATGGATTGCCCTCAAATTGGGGGGTGGGAGAGAAAAAAATGTTTGCCATAAAATGTTCGTAGCGTTCAAAACTACTAAAGATTGGTATCTTTATTACACAAGCATCGATGATGTGTTAGCCGCAGCGAGCGAGGCAGCGTAATTTGGAACATTAATTCACCACAAAAAATTTCGATGAAAAATGCAAAAATATCCTTCCCCCCAACTGTCCTCATGAATGAGTGAACCAGATTTAAAACAAACAATACATGATTTGAGGGCAATTTATCCCAATATTAAAAAAAAAATGGTGGCTTTGTCCGGGTGCCTATATGTCTTGAGTGCCTGAGTGATTGGCTAGTTGTGGGGTGAAGAATTAAAAAAGGTCCACTGTCCGACTCAGTGAGGCACCCTCGAAGAATACAAAACAGCTTTATTAAAATTTTCGATATGGTTAAGCTTCGCACCTTGGTCACTAAAACTAAAAACAAGTAATAATTACAAAATATGCCACATCCAAACAAAATCCAAATGTATAGCCCTTACTTCTACTTACATACATCAAAGATAAAAAAAAAATTAAAAAAAAAACCTCCGAGTGCCTGTTTGTCCAGTGCCTAAATTAGGGTGCCTAATTGTCCCCGGTGCCTATGTGTCCTACATCCCCACTACCAGATAATAACGGTGGAAATTTACATCCGCAGAATAAACGTTGTCATCTTGCAGCACGTCTATCCAAACGCGTCCAGCGAAATCGCCGCGGTGAAAAATAAACGCGCTCTGTTGAATTTTAAAGCGGGGCAAAGCTGATGTTAGCGGTGTGTCAGTGGCTGCCTGGACCCCCCCAACAATCCAAAATCGTTACTAGAGCGACTTTGTTCAGATGCTCTTCTCAGCGGGGTGGCAACAAAGTCGAAATCAATAGCGGTAAAGTGCAATCCAAATTCCCTGCACGGACGAGTTTGCGGGCCAGGCAGCGCTCGCGCTTGCTTTCCAATATGTCCAGTGGACAAATACGGTCTCTCTCTCTAGCTTGCCATCCAGCATAACCACAAACTCAATTCTG
>JAHWFP010047785.1:0-21445 GCA_023313725.1 Lithobius niger | reverse complement strand
AGGAGATGAAATGGGAGCCGTTTTGATGTACAGCCAATTCAAAAGCATACTTGTTTCAACAGGCAATGATTTTGGGATGGTGCAGTTGTGTCACCATGGAGATGAATTTGGCTTGATGAAAACCCTGAGTATAGAAGGTAAACGTTTGCAATGATATACTACATTCGTCTGACCTACGAATAAAGCAGGGGATGGTTGGTACAGAGTTGACTCACCAAAAGATGCAGGAAAGGCTGCACGAATATACAGCTGTCTCACCAGGAGATGAACCTGACAATGGTACGGTTGTCTGATCAAACAGTATGGTAAGGGATGGTAAATTTAGATCAGCAGTCGAGGCAGCAGAGGCTGCTTTGAGGTGGACTTTGAGATTGTATGCATTTGTCTGACCAAGCGCTAAAGTAAGAGATGACAAAGAGTGGCTCACCAGCAGTTACCATAAAGGCCGTTTCCATGAATAGCTGTCTCACCAGGAGGTGAACTTATCGATGACATAATGCTTGTTACATCAAACAGTAAATCACTGGATGGTAGCAGCTCATCAGGAGAAGCGGTAGAGACTTCTTTGAAGTACAGTGTTTCACCAGGAGGTGAACCTGTGATGGAATATGCCTGTCTGATCAACTGATAAAGTAAGCGACGGTACATTTGGGCCACGACCAGAAGAGAGGACAGTAGGGGTCGGTTCGATTTGCGTGTGTGTAGATCATCGGGTGATACAGTCGGGCCAGTTTATATAAAGCTATGATGAAGCTGTTTTACCATGCAAATGAAATCGAAGTTTTGCAGGCTTAGGCTCAGTGTAACCTACAACATGGAAACGGAGATGGACGGATTACAGTTGTGGGACCAGCTATGTAGTAGGGTCAGGGCATATGTTGCAAGCGATAAAGTCGGGCCATTGCGATTAACGGTTTCTCAGAAACCACTTTAGTCTTTACATTATCAGACCATTATGACAATGAGATTTTATGCGTAACTGCGACATGTAGCCATTGTGACGTAAATATACAAGGTATGAAGTCAGGGGTCAGTAGAACATAAATACCTCACCGAGATATGTCAAATAAACAAACACTGAAGGTAATAAGTCGGGTTGGCGTGGTATGTAGTTGTTTAACCAGGCGCTGAGCCGTGTAACACACTCGTACAGCAGAATAACTGGTTTGTTTGCACAACACCCGGCCTTTATTCTGTTGCTAGGTGGTGTCACTGCTCATTGCATAAGGGCGCGTTTACTCAAAAAAGCCTTCACGCTCGCCGAAAGCTATTTGCTTGTCAACCGTTATTTATTTATAATTAATTTCCCGTTGCTACTAAATGAATGCGGTAATAGATAACAAATTGTATGTATTATAAATAATAACACGGATAAAGAACAAAGTGCTACAGTAATTTTAAACATTGCTACAAGATTGTTGTCATTTCACGCTATTTCCAAAATTTGCTATTCTCCCTCAAAGTACTGCTTCTAGCAATGATCAAACGTCGGTAGAATAAATAGCTTCTCGCAGCGAGAATTCCAAATCCAACATGGCGTCCATTTCGTGGCTATCGAATCGAAGACAAACCATCGAATGCCGGCATACAAAAAACGTTCCGTCGTCTTTTACTGCAGTAAACATTGTTTTCTTGTTGTCATAAATCGACGCTCAAATGTTGCAAGCATCGTACGCCGTGTCACGAGGCACGAGGAGAAGATTTGCGTCTGCCATCGTTGCCATGGTTACTAATGCGCATAGACGACTCGAAAGCCGCATACTCCGGTAAAGGCGAGAAGCTGCCATCAGATTTAGTATTGATCAAGTAAAAGCTAGTGAGCGAGAAAACTGTTGTTGCGTAAACGAGCCCTAACACTGGGCAGCGATTGCGCCCGGGGCTGGGGATAGATTTTCCCCTCCCCCATTCCCCACTCCTCCATTGTTGGGTGTCTATAAATAGCAGACCAAATGATGGAACAGGGGAGACCACCAGAGTCAGGACAGAACACTTCCTAAACAATGAATTACAAGTGATAATAAAGCGAATCGTTGTCCCTTCACTTATGATATTAGAGTCGGGGGCGGCGTAACAACCTGTGTTGCCAGGAGGTGAAGTTGGGTATCTTGACGCTGCGATACTTTTAAAGACGGACACTGGCCTCAGACGCGTCTAATAACGCGTTGCTGCAAGAAAAACAAACAATCAATTGAAAAATTAGTCTGAGATTTTCTTGCAACTGAACAGTTGTCGAGTGTTCACACTGAAATCAAAACGCTCCACGGAAAAAAAAAATTAAGTTTAAGCTTGCTCAGATCACCAATGCTTCGCATTTATGGCTCCTTTTCGGAGCTTGTCTGTAATTGGTTTAATTTTTAGACTTTTCTTCAGATTATAGACCACTTATAAAAAACCATAATATCTGTCCTTCAGAAGATCGAATGCAATAGTAATTTCAGTCATGTTTATTGATCCACGTTGATTTTAGTAGCACGTTTGAAACATGTTGACAAAAACCTGTTTTCTGCACAGAGGCCGTGGAGTTATGCGATCCCTACTAGAATCGCTGCTCTGCTATTGGTATTTTTAGATCTGCCGCTAATTGGCGTATTGCAGGCGCGGAAAGCAACGTCGACTTGAATTCTGGGCGTTCACGAAAACGTGGGTTTTCCGTCCGTCAGCGGCTCCACGCATCGCCAAAAAACGGAAATAACGCATCGCTGCATCCGATAAATAAAAAAAAAAAAAAAAGAAGACAGAAGAAAAAAGAAGGCTGGTCGAATAAAACGCGCTGAGTTGCAGCTTCGCTTCATTTCTTCATCAAGTTGGAAAAAATTTTCTTTATGACCACGCGATGCTACAAAGAGCCCCGTTTTGAGTTTTCGTTTTTCTACATTCAACACCGCCTTTTATTGGTAGAAGCAAAGGGAATGTATACAGACGAGCGATTCCTTTTGCACATGCGCGGTATTTTAAAGAAGACAACACCTTCCTCTGTGCATGAATACTTTTGAAGCGATTTGCATTCTAGCCCTGTTAATAAAAACACATGAGTAAGATTAAAATATTGAACTGAGCTTAAAAACTTGCCACCAAATACGTGTCTTAATTACATATTAACAAAATAATTTTAAAGGACAGAAAAACACTGCAGGACTTCTTAGCATGGAAGCTGCCATATTAGATTTGTGCGAGAACTTAGCTTAGCAAACACTTAGCTTAGGGGAGATGTAATAGGCCGTTACATGTAATACGAAGGGACAAAAGGAAGCTAACACTTCCAGGTTCCCCTCGCTAAGGCACCCCCTGATCTCGATCAATAGCAAGCTACACTACGGCTGGAGACCAAGAGCCCGTTGCTAACCAGAAGTAATAGCCAATTGCTTGGGTTATTTCTTGCGCAAGGCCTGTTGCTATTCTACACAGGAATCTATTGTTTCGCATACACATACAACGATTCTGGCTCTAGATCTCCAGTTGGTGTTTGGGGTCCGACCTAGCCACTTGGGACCTCTTGACTACTAGGTATATTGTGTGCGCGGTGGATCTTGAGTCCTGCAAGTTTTTTTGTGAGCGGACACGTTTTCCTGGATGGGGTGACTTTAATCGATGGCCACCATTGTTTTTGTAACCATCTTGGATATCAACAAGGCACTCTGCTACTGAAAGCGTACAATCGATTATCTGTGTTCGTTCTGCGTAGAACTCAAGATAAGCCGCGGACACTATAGTGCAGCTGAAACTAGCCAATGTAATATGTAATCTATATATATAATTACACAAGGTCCGCAACGCAGCCATCTGCAGCGCAGCAGCAAGCAGGACATACGATGCCATCGCCGCCATCTACCGACGGAACGGCAAATTATAAGAGTAGCAGCCAAGGCCCACTGAGATTGTAGCTGCGCCCGGAACATACGATGCCACCTACCGACCGAACGGCAAATTATATGATTGGGGGGGGGGGGGGGGGGCCCCGGGGGGGGGGGGGGGTGACGCGGAATGAGCGACTCCGCTAGTATTATGTAATATTCGCTGCAAAAGTCCCCTATAGCTTTGCGGTAGAAACGAACTTGGAATAAAGCGAAAATTTGAAATGAGGTGTTTGTCTTGCTAGGTGTTACAATTATTGCAAGGGAGAACGACAAAGATTCCCTGAAAAAATTATCAACAGCATTCCGCGTATTTATCAGTTAATCCAAAGGCAGTATAGGCGTTAGTGTTATTGCTGAAATTTCAACTGTTTGGAAAAAAGGATAAGTAACTTGAATACTTAACTAAAACAAGTTGTATTACGTTAGTAATACTCAAGGCCTATATTAAAAAATGGGGCCCAGTGTTAAGAAACTGTTTCTGTACTTGGAGAGTAAGAAGAAAACACTAACGCTTTCTTCTAGTAAAAATTGCTCTTAGCTTGAGACTTGAAAATACTTACATGGTGCTGGCGAGTTAGAAGATCAATTCTATTGCTTGCTTGACTCAAATAAATAACGGAAGGGTGAACTGTGATGCAAGCCCCTAGTAAAACGGGCATAGCTCGGTCCCTAACTCTGGTGACCTTTTCGATTACCGTTGATGCAAAGAAGACATTCCAACCTTCCGCATGGACCTAGTTGGGGTCATCCATCAAATTAGAAACGTCACTATGACAGTTGAAAGTTAAAAATGAGCGACAAATCTAATGATGAACTGTAATAAAAGTCCCTAGCAAAACTGGCATACCTCGGTTCGTAACAAATAGACCCTTTCGATTACTCTTGATGCAAAGAGGGCATTCCCACCTTTGGAATTAATATAATTGGAGCCATCCATATAATACATTAGAAACGGTACAATGGCACTTATTGTGTGCGCGGCGTATCTTGAGTCCTGCAAGTATTTTGTGAGCGGCTACTTCTTCCTGGAGGGAGTAGCTTTCATCGACGGCCGCCATTGTTTTTGTAACCTCCTTGGATATCAACAAGGCACTCTGCTACTGAAAACGTACAATCGATTATCTGTGTTCGTTCTGCGGAGAACTCAAGATAGGCCGCGGACACTATAAAAGTTGAAAATGAGCGAAATATCGAATGGTGAACTTTAACACTGTAGTATTTGACGCACTGCAGAATACCATGATAATGCCGGTAACGTTAGTCTACGATATTACGTTTTGCATGTATACGGCCAACTTTAAAACCAAATCTGGATGTTGACTCGAGCATTTACGGTGCGTTAAGGCACGGCCTCTCACCCAGTAACTTTGCTTATAGTTCTCGCCTGTTGCGAAGCGACTTCTTTTCGAGCTGTGTATACGTCGAAACCATGATAACAAGAAGTAAAGGAGATTCCCATGTCGTGGCTCGAGGCACGAAGTATGTTTTGCACGTGGCATGGCAGCATGGATGTATGACAACGAGAAAACAATTTCTCCCCTACTGCGATGGAAAGTGGCGGACTGATTTACAAATGTCAGTATTTGATCGCTTGTTTGCAAATCTACAAGCAAAATGAGCCTTTCGAAATAATAATAATGGGTTGTTTTACCAACCACTTACGACTTAACACAATTTACGGGTTACACTACAAATGTTAAATGTATAATTTTCAAATGACAAAATGCCTGTTGTTTCCTAAAACTGACTGACTGTGTGATCCATCTTGATATTTAGTCAAGGGTTAAAAGGAGCAGTTTGGTTAAAAGGAGCAGTTCTCTGGTCGCTCTAAGTGTGGACGTAGGTCAAGTTAGTCTAAGGACTTTTTAAAAGAAGCAACCAAATAAGAAGACACAACTTCCTCGCTTACAGGGACTTTCAAGCCGGAAAACTCGATGGGAGAATTAATACTTCCTACAGTTAAGTCTATACATTGGGAGAACCAATTTGAGGTTGTGAACACGTATTCTATAAAGCAGTGACATTTGCCGCCATATTGGTACCAGTATGGGTTTTGGAGGGCATAACTACAAGGTGCACTACATAAAAATGGAGGGAAAAATAACGGAAAAACGGATTTCTTTGGCTTAAAATAACGTTGTTTTCTTCAACAACAAAAATCGCGCGTTTTAGGTCTAAGAAATCACTCTTCACAGCATCGGCTTCAGTATGACGCCCTTCTTTTTCTCTCTGCAGTGCCCCTTGCAGCTAACCCATTAAGGCTCCAGTAGAGTTATATACAATAATACTACGTCGTGTCACTGCTCGATTATACATTTGTCTGCTAAAGAGCGGCAGTTTAACTGGTAATGTAGACTCTTGCATGAAAATCCGCTTTTAGGCTGGGTCTGCCGTGTACCGACAGCCGCTAGTTTTGTTGTTTTTTTTTCTTCTTTCACTTTATAAAATACGCAGATTTAGGGCTCGAAGGCAGTAGGCGACCTGGCCGCTGCAGCCAGTGAGAATGCTTACCGTTTTATGTAAAATCACGCACTAATCATTTTCATTGGCTGCAGCAACCTGGCCGCGCGGCTAGGCCAGGTCTCCTAGTGCGTTCGAGCTCTTAGGAAACTACCGAGAAGCTACTGATTGATATTAGGCCAGCAGACTCTCTCGCAGAAGGGCTTGTTTTAAATGTTTAACATTTTTTTTTGAATAAAATACGTACACAAACCAACGTAGATAATGGATGCGGGAGAGAGAGAGGCAGATGTAAAAAAGAAAGAAAAAAAAGAAAAAATGGATGAAAGGCAACCACCGCGTTAGCATTTTCCATTTCGAAACGCCAAGCCCCTGCCTGTCCTCCGGCTCTTACGTCTCCATGACAACGTCAGCATCCCTAACTCCCTTCACGTGACGGTGTAGCCGAGACGGATTCGTCAACTGGGACTGGAGGGGGAAGGGTTGGTGGGAGGTTCACTGAAGGGAATACCGTTTTGGGTGAGGGGGGGTTGGTGGGGTGATGGGATCTGCGGCTTACATATCGATATACACGTCAGGCCCGGGTGAAGCCCATATTAATATCATTTGGAACACGTCTCATTAAGTGAAGAGGGATCAGAGTGAAGGGGTGGGCCATTTGTTGGGGGAGGATTCGCGGGGGGACGGGGAGGTTGAGGGAGGGCAAAAATTGTAGGTCTAAAAGGATATGAGTCTCACTCAAGCATGCACGTTCGAGTCGAGGTCGCTGATTGGCTAACTGTCTGCACGATCGAAACGATATCAGGCTAATTGGGCTGTTTAGGGGGCAGGGGTTGGTTTGGTGGTTGGGTAGAGGGGAAGGGGGGGGGAGGGAGGCGGGAATGAGTCGGGTGATAGACGGCCATGACCAGCGCATGCAACGGCGCGTGCAATTGATCAGCTGTGTGTGTGTGCGTGCGTTTGTGTGCATGTGTTTGTGTGTTAAGTTTGTAGATTTGCTCGAACGTCTAGCAGCGAACGGTTAATGCGTGGTTTGGTTTGGTGCGATGCCCACGTTGTAAATGGGTGCGCGAATATCGGTTGGCCGGTCGTTGAAAATGGACAAGATGGCTGGTTTAATGCTGAGAGGCAAGAGATTTACGCATTTTGCATCAGCGCGCTTTTGGAATGCGTTTATGATGCGACGAGCGAGATGCGAGATTTTGGTTCAATGCACTCCAACCAGTTGTGGCCTCACTGCTGGATTTGTAAAGGGGAGCTATGAAGGCACCCTCTAAATAAGCTTTTGGCGAGGACTGTTAATGTGCAAAGCACGAATTCCAAACATTTATAACTCAATAACTACTTCACTAATCGAGATGAAATTTGTTGCAATGGTGTTGTTTAGAGACCAGCTGTAAGGGCGCGTTTACGTAACGACTCGCCTATGTATTCTCGCAGCTAGAAGCTAGAAATCATCTGAAATTCCAACATGTGGGCGGTTTTAGACGCACCTGTTCGCAACGGAAACGGCCAATAATGTGTGCTTCGTCCGGACGAATTCTTTAAATTGTTGTCACGGATTATAAGACTGCAGGCATTTGCTCAAACGATCCTGATTTAGCTAATTCAGGTAGCGTTGTTACCATGGCAGCAATGCCTTTGCCATCGCAATTATATTCTAGTTACGAGAATGCAAAGGCGAGTCGTGTAAACGCGCCTAAAAGGTAGAAATCATCTGAAATTCCAACATGGCGGCTGTTTTAGCTCTTCCTTTGCGACGAAAACATTTAACAATATAAGATTCGAAGGTACTGGGAAAAATAAAAATAAGGAGAAATGCTTATCATACTGTCACGGGATTATTAGAGTGCAAGCATTTACTCAAACGATATCGGATTTAGCTAATTCAAGTAGCGTGTTACCGTGGCAACGACACCTTTGCCATCGCGGTTAAATTCTAGCTGCGAGAATGCAAAGGCGAGTCGTTGCGTAAATGCGCCGTAAGGGCGCGTTTACGCAGCAAGTCATTCTCGCTTGCCGAATGCTATTTCTAGTCAACCGTTATTAATTTATTACTAGTTTCCCGTTGCAACTAAATGAATGCGGTAATAGATAGCAAATTCTATGTATTATAAAAAATAACACGAATAAAAAAACAAAGTGCTACAGTATTTTAAACATTGCTACAAGATTGTTGTCATTTCCAAAATTTGCTATTCTCCCTCAAAGTACTGCTTCTAACAATGATCTAACGTCGGTAGAATAAATAGCTTTGGCAGCGAGAATTCAAAATCCAACATGGCGTCCATTTCGTGGCTATCGAATGGAAGACAAACCATCGAATGCCGGCATACAAAAAACAGTCTGTCGTCTTCTACTGCAGTAAACATTGTTTTCTTGTTGTCATAAATCGACAAATGTTGCAAGCATCGTACGCCGTGTCACGATGCACGAGGAGAAGATTTGCGTCTGCGTCGTTGCCATGGTCACTAATACGTATAGACAACTCGAAAGCCGCATACTCCGGTAAAAGCGAGAAGCAGCCATCAGATTTAGTATCGATCAATTAAAAGCTAGTGAGCGAGAAAACTGTCATTGCGTAAACGCACCCTAATCCCTTAAAGCGTCAAAACTGACATTGCATCCAAAGGAACAAACTAAAAACCGACTAAAACGTGTTAAAACTCATGTTAAACCATAGATTAGAGAGTTAACTAGCTATACCGTCTCACTTCTTCCCATCCTACGCGAGCTCAAGCGGTAGTTGCGGCTACTACTACCACCGCTAATGCTTTTGCCTTCGAAGCAGCAGAAGGCAAAATCATTAGCAGAGGTATTAGTAACTGCAACTACCGCTAGAACTTCGCGCAGAACGGGAAGAAGTGAGGCGGTATATCTAGTTAATTTTCTAATCTATGTGTTAAACTTATGACTTCTTGGACTTCTTACTACTAGATCTTCAATAAACAGGGCCGTGCGAGTATGGCTGAGCGGTAGGACTTCGGCCTCTGGTCTCAAAGGTCGTGGGTTTAAAACCATCTCAGGCGGTCTGATATTTAAGTCCAAAACGCAACGGAAAGAGATCTGCATCTGTATGTGTTTACTACTTCTTCAACTCGGAACGAGAAAAAGTACGTAGCTGATATAGTTTCCCGACTAACCGGCGCTGACGTCCCTCCCCTTAAACGCAGAGGGGGGGGGGGGATTGAGATATTGACCTGCAAGTCTCTAAATACATTGTTAGGTGATATATTTGAAGGGGCATTGTCCATAATTTTTACAAAACACCGTCTCAGTACGTTTGTATTTTCTACCATTTGTTGGGGTGGGATGCTCTTCGGTTTACGGAATCGAGCAGTAGAGCTGTGACACGCGCTACTTTCCGTCGATGTGAACTGAAGGGGGTTTTCGTCGTTTAGAATTTTCATGCGGAAATGAACGGGCGTGTCGGAATCGGAGATAAATACAACCATACGAGCGAAATCATTAGGTATACCACGTGCGGTTTTGTTTTGTGTTTGGTTTTAGGGAACACGAACCCAAACTGGGTTATCTGCCCCACGACGAGGAAAGGGACTATTTAGCTGGAGAAATCGAAGCGGGAAACACAGGATCATTGACATGCCACAATCGACATGAGCACGAGACACCACAGGGCCGTTCTCGCCCCGAAAATACCAGGCCACACGTTAAAAGAAAGAAACAATGCTAGAAAATGTTTGTTTAATTGTTCGTTTATTAAGGGAGCAAGAACCTACATGGGTTCCCTTATTAACCTAAACTAAATTCGAACAAATACAAATACCATCATATACTAAACTACCCCAAAACGAAACGTAAGTCCAAAATAAACAATAAACGAATTACGTCATGCATTGCAAAACGAATGAATAGCCTGCAGAACCATTACAAATATAAAATCACGGAAATCGGTGCACAGTTCATGTGGGGGAGGGAGGGGGGGGGGAATGCAGCGACTTTAGAGCGTAGGCCTATATTTGGCAACACCTTCAAGCTCCGTATTGTAGCGTTGCTTGAAAATAGCAGTTCCTCTCACCAGGTCCCTCAACACTTACCAAACAGCAACTGACCAATCAGCAGCCAGAAACGGATATCCCTTGGTCATTACACCTCTTTCAGGCTTCGGTTTTTCCACGGGCTTAAATCAATGGCCGCCTTAAAAATCGCCTCCTTCAGAATCGCCGCCTTAAAAATGTTTGTGGCTTTCCTGCAAGACTCACCTCGATTTTTGGGTTCGCATGGCAACAGAGATTATGAGCAGTAAGATTTATTGGTATCTGTGTGCACTAGGAAGCATCTAGGTTTCAGACCAACTGCACGAAGTTGTCCCCTGGTTTTTGTTTTTTTTTTTTAAGTGCAGCAAAGTAGGCCTACGCAATTTGTTTTATTACGAAAGCCACCGCTTTTGCGTATACAACGCGGTGGCTATTCGTATAACACGAAACAAATCCTATTTCAGTAAATGTATAATATCTGCCAACGTGCTACATTTAAAATTTATAACACAGGCAGCATTACAAGCGTTGTCGGTTGGAGATGAAACCCCTAATAATTCTTTGGCCGGAAGTGTGTAAATGGGTCCCTGCGTAATAAACACCAGACGAGATAAGTCGCTAAACGATTCCACAAATTTTATTTATGACGAAATGAGAGCAAATCCGGCCCAACACCATGGTGTGTTTGCTGTTATATACCTTGTCGTGTTGTGCTGTTCGCTCCTAGGACCAACCAACACTCAATCCTCTCTTGAAATTTAGGTTGTCACTCGAGTTTTGACCCCTCACTGGCCCAGAACGCGCTCACGAGCCGCGTTGGGCCTTCGTCTTTTGACCTCCCTGGCCTAACGGATCGATGGAGCGCGAGCGGGGAGGTGAAGGTAGTTGTGAATGGGGGGTGGGGGGGGGGGGGGGGGAAGGGCAGCACGATCCTTCCGCGCTTGTGGGCGGACGAACGCTCATCTCACCAATGCATTGACGCGATCGCAGTTTCACGACCCAATGAGCGCCGAGTCGATTTCACTCAGAAACGAGGTAGCGAGAGCGAAACGAGAAGATGCGAGAACGATCATGGAACGTCAACGGACGAGACATGCGCGATGCAAGTGAAGCTCAGTGTGTGTGTTCTGATGGAGTCTATGCTCAGATGATGGTAGACGCGTGATATGGTCTTGTTCAAGAAGTATAAAACTGAAAATGGATGCCGGGAATTGGTACCGACCAGTGAAGACGCAAATATGACGTTGGAATATCTTCCATTTTGAAACGTGACGCGTGGATGGTTTTGGGGGAACTCTTCAACACGTTGAAAAATGCATGTCACAACAGTCTAAAAAATAAATCTAGGAATTTGGATGAAAAAGCGAAAAAAAAACAGTTTTCCCGTTCAACCCCTCAGGACCTGGAAAGGAATCATGGGTTGATGACTACTCGAACATCACCTTCCTTTTGAAAACTTTTAACCATAACGTTGATTAAATAAATAAATAAAAATCTACTAGAAATTATTTCAGATCAATTTCGTCGTTCAGTTGTCTAAGAATTTAACTTGTGGAGTCTATGCGTATTGCCCACATCATATTGCTCTGCCTCAAGATCCAAACACCATCAAAAAAGAACCAAGCTGCTATGCGTTATTTCACTCTTGTTTATATACTTCACATTTTCGTATATGAAAATTTTCTTATAAAAGGCACCGAATAATTGATATACCTTGCAATAAAAATAATTGTAGAGCGCTCGAACCGGTTTACCATGAACCCAGTGATCATTTGACTGGAAACCCAGTTTTTCTGTATTTCTATTTTGTGCCTGTTTTTGATATTTCAATCTTGGAAAGAAAGAGAGAGACAACAAGGATACCTTAAAGAAACTGATACAGAAACTGCCAAGCCAAACAAAATCGTCTCATGGTACGGCTAATGAAACCCAATATATGATGTCAACGAGCTGCCAGCGAAACTGACGTGAAAGTTGGTGAACACTGCCGTAGTTAACTGTCAAATATACTTCAAAAAGAAACTACCAAAAAGAAAAGTGACACTGTTATGTCAACCGTACACAGTATTTCTTGGCAAATGGCTGCTGCCAGCTAGATGTGGTACAGTTGTGATGAGCCTTGTCCCTTCATCAAAGGCCAGTAATCTGACCGTGAATTATGGATATAAATGTCCGTATGAGTTGTTTCATTATGTTGTTATAGACCTGCTTCATCATCTACAGCAGTATATTTTCACTAATGATATTGTTACAACCTACCAAAAAAATTAACGGAGAAAATGTTGGAAAATTCAGAGAATACGGACATGAGAAACTGACAGAGATACTGCCGTAGAATAAATTGCCCTTCATGTCTTCGTTTTTTAGATGAAACGGTACAAAAATTGCTTCCATTATTATTATTGTTGGTAGGCTGTAACACATCTCTTGGGTTACTTGTTAGTTTACCATGATTGGGTTCTCTGGCTTTCTGTATTATAGGCTTATCAAAATGCCAAAGAGATACTGTTGCAAACTATCAAAAATAATTCCAGAGAAACTGTTACGGAAAGTCATTAATCCTGAACATGAAAACCGGTCAAAGAAACATCCAAAGCCTATAATACAGAAAGCCAGAGAACCCAATCATGGTAAACTAACAAGTAACCCAAGAAATGTTTTACAGCCTACCAATAATAATAATAAAGATACTGTTAGGAAAGTCGAAAAATCCTAACATGAGAAACTGACAGACACTGCGATATATTCCAACATGGAAAGTCAGAAAACTTTTCCATGGTGCGTCAACAGGAATACCAAGTGATCCTGTTTACAACCATAAAAAAATAATTCCATGATGATTGTTGGCCTACTATAAGATAAAGCCAAGAATCCTGAAACGACATACTATGAAATAAACCTTCTGGGAACACGAAGGACCAAGGTCCTCGTATTTAAATGACCATGTGAAAAGGCTGTTTGTGTATTTACCTTGAATGTATTTTACCTTTTACCTTATGGAAGAGCATGGAAGTGCTCCAGTAATTCCACATTTTTGTTACGCCGAAATTACATTTGTATCGATGATTGCAAACGCTTTTAGTTCTAACGATTCTGTGAAGCTGGGCAAAGATGGTGTTGCCTTCGAATTGGAGTGAGTTGGCAACGAAAAAGGAGGAAAAGACAAAAGAAGCTGAAGCGAGCAAATGTGTTGAAGGCAACTCTGACGAGCGCCAGTCTCCTGGAAGATCCCACTAATGCCGCCTGTCCGCCAGATTTGGTTCCATTCGCCGCCGCCAGTGGCGCTCTTTTAACACGGTGATGACGTGCGCTGTAATAGAAGGGCTGGCCGACAAGAAACAGAGCCAAGTGTGTGGTGGCGCTGCTCTATACTCCGCTCCATGCAGCATGTGTTCCGCACAATGCACCACTTTTCCGGGTGTCGCTCTCTCGACGTCAGTGGGGAAGAAACGGAAAGAAAGAAACCTTTAGCAGATGATATTCAGGCGAAGCAGCAAATTAATACTCGAGTGATAACTACACTGGTCGTTACTGCGCCTCGTTCTCGTCCGTAACGACTTTGCTGCCGCGCTATTTTGGAATCCATCCGACGAGGATGTCGACGATTCTGGGGCTGCTAGCCTTGCCTTCCTTCCTCCATTTCGTGTTTCTCGGCTTCTCTCTCTATCCTAAGTGTCTGGTTTTATGGGAGCATATTAAAATTAACTGTAATTCACGGCCTCGCGGGAGGCCAAATACTCCCTTACATCAGAAAAGGGGAGCGCTGTTGCAATTATCAGCTAGAGCATAAAGCAGACTCACGGCCTCCTTCATGCACGAAATTGAATATTTTTGTTACCAACCCTGAGGTTTTATATATTTATTATGCTACTGAGCGTAAACTGCGACACTCCATTGCGAGAGACTTGCCTCACGAGCTAATCTCTACCACACAAAAGTTTGTTGAGATCAGTGGTCTGCTTTTGCATGACTCACTGCCGAATCTAAAGAGAGATGCAAAATGAAAAGTAGATCTTTCGAAAAGAATTTCTAAACATGCGTTGAGGTTTGCGGAAGTAAAATTAAACGAACTTTACATTCAAAACACAGGCGACAGGATGGCACTCGACAAGAGAAGGGCCCGGAAAATGGAAAAAAAGGGGGTTGTCGAATTAACGTCCTTTTCAACTACCGAGGTCAGCTCGAGACGTAGAGGGACAATTTGAAATGGGCTTGTGATCATATCTGTTGGGACATGTAAAATACCCTGGGAATTTCGTAGCAAAACTGCTCCAGCACGTCTCAATACAACTAGAATCGTCACCACATGGCTTCCTGAGACCAGTCACACTGAAAATAGAAGCTGAAAATATTTATGTAATGTATGAAAGTTGAAACACAGTGACTCCTAAACTCAAGATCACAAGAATACAAGCACGACAATTTCGTGAAAGATTTAAAACAAGCTGGAGCAGTCTGGACATGAAGTGTAAGCAAGGGTTCCGAGAAATTCCCTTTTCCTTTTGCCATCAGTGTATGATTGCAAACCATACTTCAACTTCAACATCATTTGTGCACAGCCGGCTAGGCTTATGGTCTTAGGTCTCAACGGGGTTTAGCCAATTGTGGCTAAGCGACGACCAACATGTGACGGATTTAGCAAGTACAATAGGTTTCCTGTACTTGTCGCCCATCGGAACCTAAAAAAAAAACTACTGTACTTGCAAGACGTTTCTGTAAAATATACGACTCTGTTTTATTTTTTGCTAGGGGATTGTAAGGTCTGCTTCTCCTTATAAGTGAAAATAGAAAAACTGTTTCCACCTACTTACTGCAAGGTTTATGGTTTTCCACCGAGATGATTGATATCAGCAGAGTACACAGCAGATCTGTTAGAAATATTATTAGAGATCTTAAAAATAAAGATATTTTGAACATGCAAAAACCTTTGTAAGAAAGGATCATCAAATGCAAAACAGCGAAAATCATACGATACAAATAACATAGTACGGTATGCCACCTTAAGCACTTACGATCGTCAGAGTGACCCAGATTCGAACAGGCGACCCAATCCGTCCCCAGATCTCTGGCATAGCGACTTTATGGATATGCCCATTCCTCTACCGGGTTGGAGTACCGGTGGAGGAGTTGGCCACTGACATAGTGCCTTTTATCGGTGTATCAAATCCTCCATTGGAACTCCTAGCTGGTTGAGGAGAGGGCGTATCGATAAAGCCAGTGATCTATGTCAGTGATCTGGGGACGAATTGGGTCACGAATTCGAATCCGGGTCACGCCACTCCCAATGAAACGTAAGTGCATGAAGGTGGCTTACTATATACGTTATACGATTTTTGTTGTTTGGCTTCGCCCCCCCCCCCTTTCCTTTATACAATTATTAACAGCGATTTGTGTGTATGTATTTGATCGTTAGAAAGACGAAAAGACGGGTCCATTCCTGTAAATACCAACTGGCCAAACGTGGGGTCTCACAAATGCCACTGGGTCACACTGGTTCACAGAGTCATTATGGGTCACACTGGTTCACAAGGTCATTATGGGTCACACTGGTTCGCTCTCTGGGTTGTTCTGGATCACACTGGATCTTTGGGTCAGTGAGTGTATTTATCTGATGATCCAGTACAACTCCTTTGCCATCAGAACGAAACTAACCGTATAGTTTGGAAACTCTCGGTACGTACTTTCTCACTTCCAAGTGGAAGAAGTCAAAGTCAAAGTCAAAGAAGGCCGCGAAGCGATGCATCAGTATAAAACGTTGCAGCTAGTATTTATTTCACCCCTTCGGATGCAACGATAGCTTTCTCACTTTGGGATATAACAGCTGGTCACTAAACAAAGATATTGCACAAAAAATGTCATCCTGACTTAATGAGACAGTTATTGAGATATAAAGTTTGAAATTCGTCACATAAGGCAACACCATGCCTAATAATGCGAAATGCGACGAATAGGAGATTTTTGGTTGTAATAACTTCCTCCTCTTCCACCCCTATGCATTAGTGTTATGCCAAGTGCTTCCCGCAGCTACGAAGCCCATTGTTTTCTAATGAACATGGTTCCTTTCTTGTGCGTCGTGAATTACTATCGCATCCTTCCTTCCTCCCCCCCCCACCCCCTACCTTCCCTGCATTTCAGCTTTATACCAAGCGATAAGCCTGCAACAACGATCGCGCAGGTAATGGTTGTTGCATAACAACTTTACAACTCGGCTCTAAGAACCTGTATCTGCGACATAAATATGTCTTTCTATCGTATTGTAGCCAATTGTTATCCGATAGAAGGCATATGGCATCATCATTTGTGGGCATTGTTTTGTTTTTACATTGTTATGTTGGTTTTGCTTCCCTGGCATTTTCGGGAGGAGAAAGGCCCTGTGGTGCCTCGTGCCCATGTCGATTGTGGCATGTCCACAATCTTGGGTTTTCCGCCTGAATTTTCTCCAGCTAAATTATCCCTGTCATCGTCGTGGGGCAGATAACCCAGTTTGGGTTCGTGCTCCCTTGAAACAACCAACAACAAAACTCTTGCTGAGACTGTCTTTCATTTCTCCCCTAACAAATTATAATGTTAGATACATTGTGATGAACATCTGAAAGAGATTAACAGAGGAGTAATAACTAATCATACGCATTTCTATCTTCAAAATACGCCAATCGAAATGGGTTACCATTTTTTTTTTAGATCCATTCGCCCCAACACCACCATCTTACATCCCCAGTATCGATGTCTTTCCTATTTCCTCTCTCTTCCCCTCTCTTCAGTCCGATTCTTCTGTTCTTCAGTGCGACATGCGTTCCTAGCCTCTTCGGTGTTTCGATCCAATGACGTCGCTTCTCATCCGAGACGAGATCCCGCGATGGAGAAGAAACAACCTCTGCCGTCAATCGATCGAACCAAGCAGACACCCCATTGCGCCCACTGACTTGTCTTCTCCTAGCTCTATCTGTCGAGGTTTTTTTTTTCTTTCTTGTTTCTCCTTATTTTTTTTGCTGCTGTCTCTTTCGCAATTCCGCAGTGGAGTTACTGCATGTTCCTTTGCCGTCGTTGTGCCGAATTCACCCGAATTCTCGTGGCTTCCGATTCCGATCGAAAAATTTATATACCGACCGCCTGATGTTACGAAGGCGAACACAAAATTGCGTTCTCAAATGTTGCTTCAATTCTGTCACTCGCTAGTAAGAACCACGCAAGACGAGGTCCTTCCCAATTTCAGATCTAAATTTACTAAACCAGCCTCAGAAGATGAATAGTTGGTCAAAAAGCGATGTTTCGCTTACACAACTTTTAGGACTAGAGTGGGCATCAAAACGATGCGACTTAGCTGTATTTTGGCTCGCATGGTAGCTGTTGTCACTAACATATGCTACTACCGAAGTGAACGGAAGTTCGTTGAACGGAACCAAATGCCGAGGTCCTATACCGCTGAGCCATACGAACACGGCCTGTCAGTATGGCACAGCGGTACACCCCGGCATTTTGTGTCAAAAGTCGTGGGGGCAACTCCCCGCTCGGGCATTCTGACATTTAAGTCCGAAAGGCAACGTAAATAGGTTTTCATCCGTATTGATTTTATCTTATCTGGTTATTCTCGCTATTATGAGCTCCGCTACTTTAGCGTCCAGTTGCATCACCAAACGAGGAGTTGTCCCCCCCCCCCCAGTGAGATGATCAGGGTTTTGAGGTTATAATTCCCTCCCTGTGCAGAAATTCCCTACCTGTAGTATAATTAAACCGCTACTCCCGCTACCTGTAACAATTGGCTACAATACGATAGAAAGACATATTTATGTCGCGGATACTGGTTCTTAGAGCCGAGTTGAAAAGTTGTTGTGCAACAACCATTACCTGCGCGATCGTTGTTGCAGGCTTATCGCTTGGTATAAAGACCATTGTAAAATTTCTGCACAGGGATTAACGGTTTCCTATCTGTAGTATAATTAAACCGCTACTAACGCCTGTGTGTGCAGAAACCTCAGAGCATGCGTGACCGCTTTGCAATTATTTGACAGGGTGGGTTTACAATTTTACCAGCACACTTTACAGTTTTTTTTAGGAAACGATCGTACAATTTTATTTATTCGGCGATTTATTGGCATAATTTCTAACCATTCTTGCAGAATTTGATTTCAAACATTGATCACGAGTAAATTTTTGGTAAAATATTATAGTTTATCATGGAGTATAGACATGCAACACCTTCTCTGATCCGATTTTATTACGAATTCTTGATGCGTTAGACCAGGGTTCTACTACCGTACCGGTCGGATCTTGAATGAAAATAGCGTACGCGACCGGGTTGGACAATATGGCCGCCGAAAGCACGGCTGATGCGATTGATACGTCTTGTTGCCGCGTTTTGACAACCAAGGCTAACACCGTCCTTACAAAAATGCTGCCTTCCTATAACCACTTTCTGAATAAACGAACAATAAACTATTTATTGAAGAGCTGTGTGCAGTCGAGAAATTTAATAGCTTTGTGGCCAAAAATGCAAATACATTTATTTGTATGTGTAAGCTCTTTTCCGGGTGATTACTGGGATTAAGTCAGTGAATTACTATGCTTTTTTGTCAGTTGCCGCTATCTGGCAGTGCATGGCGGGACTCTCCGTACAAAAATTCTCCGACGATTTGCTTAGCAATGACACGACGTAGTATTATTGTATATAACTCTATGCTGGAGCCTTAATGGGTTAGCTGCAAGGGGCACTGCAGAGAGAAACAGAAGGGCGTCATACTGAAGCCGATGCTGTGAAGAGTGATTTCTTAGACCTAAAACGCGCGATTTTTGTTGTTGGAGAAAACAACGTTATTTTGAGCCTAAGAAATCCGCTCTTCCGTTGTTTTTCCCTCCATTTTTATGTAGTGCACCTTGTAGTTATGCCCTCCAAAGCCCATACTTGTGCCACTATGGCGGCAAATGGCACTGCTCTATTCCCGAACAGACCTCGAAAAATGAAATGGACAAATCGTGGTGGCCATTTTGTCTACCCCCCTAATATTGTTATAGGTCGGGCCGGATAGTTTAGTGGCCGTGGTTAGACCTAAGGCTACTGAAAAAGAGACAGGCAGACATAGCGTATTTATTACATGTATCTAAATAGGTAAGTTTTATTTTTATTTATTTGTTTTAGTTTATTTTTAATTGTAAATCCATTTTTTTTTCACGAATTGAGCCGTGGCAGATCCCTGGTAGATCTTATTCTCTTTCATAAATATCTTATAAGCTTGAAGCAGTTCATCTATGTATAAGCCTCTGTAATCAATGAGTTGCCTCAAATAACTTATTAGGGTTTCCAAGATATTTCCCAGCTAAAAATGCTGCTTCCAGTGTAGCGGATGAGAATGCAGTAGCCACACTGGAAAACATGTCTTTTAAAATAAACATATTTTAGGTACAACCACGCAGAAGATGTTTTTAGACGTGTAAAGAAACACCTACCCGGGCACTGCTGTGAAGCCCAGTGTGAGGCCAACTCGATGACAAAATGCACAGCTGCAGTTCCCGTGTGCTACGACGGGTGTTTCTTTACATCTTTTCACGGCAGTTTTATTTTTCTTCGTATTTAGGCGATTTTAGCTGAAAACACATGTAGGACAGCGTTTTACAATGGTCTAAGAAGTAATCTTAGCCTTTGAAATAAAACACTTGGCGTTAATTCCTAACACTATATGTACACGTGATTGAAACACATGGTGTAGCTACAAGTGTTTCAAATAAAATAGTAGTGTTTTTATTACAACCCATGTTTTTGATAACTGTGGTTAACGAAAACACTTAACGTTTATCATGTTTTAAAATAAACACTACTATTTTATTTTAAACACTTCCGTCGTTATAAGTGTTTTAAGCACGTGTTTATTAAGCGTTGCAAACTGAACGCTAGTGAATGATATTTAACGCACCCGCATCAATAACGTTAATGTTATGAAAGGTTTTTTTTTTCATCCCATGCTATTTGTAAAAATGTTTTGTGTTTTTGCAGATATGTTTTTTATCTTAAAGAGTTTTTTAGTTGTGTCTAAAATGTGATTATATTAAAACACGTCCGCGTTTTTACAAATGCACGATATAACAACGATGCCGGCATAGCAATTTATTTACGACATCGTTTCATTGCGTAAATATGGGTAGTCATATCGATCAGTGACAATAAATTAAGAATTCCTCCTGAAAAAAAAAAACAATTTGCAAGTAGCTCCTGAACTCATTATTGACTGTTTCGTTACGAACTGGCACAGCCAAAACCGACGCCACGTTTTTCAGCTTTTATCTGCGAGAATGCCTTGCAAGACTGGTGCGTACATACGCCCTCCTCTACTCCGTCCCCCCCCCCCTCCCGCCAGTCACCTCCATATTTTCTAAGTTTTGTTACTATCGTCTCCATTAAACGCTGTCATTCGCGTAAAAAAAAACGAAATGCCAAAAGGCCAGTAAAATCGCGTGAACATCTGGGCCACAGGTGAGCCTTTTGTGGCAAAATAAGCTGTTACTTTTATTTCGCAACGCGGACAATTTAGAGTTATTAAGAGCAATAAAAATTACTCAGTCGCGATTATTTGACAAATAAAAAAACAAGCTAACACTTCGTCCGGCAGGTGAACTTTAAAAAAAAAGGCGTTAATACTTTATTTATTAAAAGTTGTAACAATTTTGTTGTGTAATTTTGGCGTTTATATCGCCTTTTGCAACAGTCCATTCGTGCACAATTAATAAACGTTTTACGATTCTTGAACCGCAGAGAAGGAAATAAGAAAAAAAAAACAAATAGAAGACGGAAAAAAAATTAAATGCATATTCAGTGATAGACATTAGTCTTCCAATTGCAATTCTTGTCTTGGTTTGGGGGTGGGCAAAATCGGCCTTTAATGCCCGATTAAGTTGCCCAAAAGCTTGCCCAGGGATAAAACCGGCCTGGGTGGGCTGTCCTGTCACGTGACACGTGTTGCATGCAGAGATGTAGAACGTTCGACAGAAATGTTAGCGCGTTCTGGGTGGTGCGTAACCTTTGTGCCACAATTGGACGTCTGTAAGTGAGGAGAAAATTTGTTGGTTGATGTTTGTTTGGTTGGCCACCTAGAAGTTGTTTTTTTTTTTCCCCTGAGTTGGCCACTGCACAGAAGAAGGTGTGGG
>JAHWFP010047779.1:0-33687 GCA_023313725.1 Lithobius niger | reverse complement strand
GTATTGGACTCGCGCAGCGGCTGGTTGCGTAGTTCGTGCCACGTGGAGTCGTTGAGATTGGTGGCTTTATCTACTGCGACCTCCCGAAGGAGGAGCAAAGAGTAAAAGGCCCCTAGTGAGCCAATTCAGAATGGAACATACCGAAGCAGTCCTTGCGAAAGCCCTGGCTGATGAGGAAGGCTAGGCGCTTGGTTTCCAGCGGAGAGGGTTCCGCAGAGAGATTTCACAAAGTGCGTTCGCCGCAATGTTGAAGACATCTGCTTGCGAAGCAGCACGGAGGCAGAGGCAAAGGAGGATCGAAGAAGGGATAGAAATATTCTTTGGAATGAAGATGGCGGTGCCGAAGTCCATCTTGACCTGAGGCATGAGAAATTCCAAACGAAAGAAGTATCGTAGTTCCTTGGATTGGCAGTCCCCAAACAGTTGAAAGAAAGATGTTTCACGGCCAGGGCAAGGAGGTTGTCTAATTCCAACCAGTCGCCTTTCCCCAGAAGTAAGCCACCAGTGCAAAGCAGGATTGTCAGGTTGTGGATTGTCCAAGGACCGCCTGCTGGCAAGGCAGGCAGTCGTGTAGGTTAAAGATAAATACAGTAGAGAGCCCTCAGTTATTGACAGCTGCAGTAGGCAATGGCTTGTAGAGAAAACAGTCGGGAATGATAACCGCCGTCTTAAGGTCCGGAAGGGCAATTTCCTAAGGATCCGAGTTGTCCGCAAATGATGTAGCAAAGTGAGCGTGTCAGGAATCCAGGTCGTCAGAAACAACCAAAGAGTGTGGAATGTCCTCCCGGACAATGTCAGATGTATCCGGGATTGTGACAGGTCATGATGGTCAGAAGCAAAGGAGGAGACATCGGTGGTCGGAAGGCCGAAGGTCACTTCGTTGAAGTGGACGAGTTAAGCGGACGGGCGAATCATGACGCTGCGAAGGTACAGGAAAGTCAAGGGACAAGCGCCGGCGTTTGTGAGGGCCGATGGCAGATGACGTCGCAGCAACCCAGTCTTGGGTGTATTGGCCTGGTGACGAGGGGCGAGGCGAAGTCTTGTTTGTAGCTGAAGTAACGAAGGGCATTATCCATGAGCATGTGAACGTTTCCTTAGATAGTTCGTTGGGGGGGGAGGACCTGCAGAAGGAGGACTAGATGAATGGCGAGAAGATCTAGACGAAATGTCGAGAGGTCCGTCCGTTGGACGAACAGAACGACGTTTCTCAGTATTCCGCTTGGGCGTCACCCGAAGCTCAGACTGTAGTGAATGAAGATTCAGGGTCAGAGGCACGGCCTGGTCGCATGGGACCGGGGACGTGGCAGTCATATCCACTGTAGCTATCCCAGTCGCTGAAGGTACAGCAGGCGATGGGCAATGCGAACAAGAGCCTGCTGACGAAGGACGGGTAGCAGGCGAATGATGGCAGGCTGCACACAGGGTGAAAAATCCAGGCACAGGACATGAAAGGACATCCACCAAAAGTCTGCAAGGAAGATAATCGGGATGAGGGCGATTGACCTCCCGCGAGAGGCACCAACAAAACAAAACCAGCGGAGCCAGTGACTATTGTAGATCTTGTTGGTAGATGAACGAGAGGCCTATTCTATAGAAATGCTGTTGTCTCGAGGAGTCGGATGATAGTAGCCACCCATGTAGTGTCTGGGGCTGAAGTCACGGGTGAAACTTGGTGCCAAGGTGCTGGAACAGCAGATCCGGAATTTCTGGAAGGCAGCGTGGCAGGTCGACTAGAAGGTCCAGGAGTTGGCATGGAGCTGCTGGCCAATACAGCGCCACAAGGAGAACAAACCGAGAGATCAAGTAATCTTTTGAAGAATGAGAGGAAGAAGCTTGTAAAAGGGAAAAAGGTATCCGAAGATGTGATCCCACGGGAGGGTTAGGGCATCCACTCCCCAAGCCACGTCGTCCGGAATCAAATGACTACTTAAAGTTTGGCATTGTGCTTCATGGCAAAGAGGTCGACAATGGGACAACCCCAAACATCGAACAGATTCACAAATGGACGTCTTGAGGGTCCATTCGCCAGTCGGTAAGGATCAGCGATGACATTCTGACTGCCATGAATTTGCAGGGGTAGAATGGTAGTTTTCAGAGAAAGGTGAAAGGTGTCCGATACGAGATTCTGAAGTATGCGGGAACTCGTACCTACCCCTTTCTGTAGGTAAACCACCGCGCTCGTGTTGTCAGTGAACTTTTAACTTTTTCCCGCAACGAGGTGGTGAAAACATTGGAGGATGTTGAGAACGGCACGAAGTTCTAGGAAGTTGATTAGGTTGCATTCGTGGGGCCGCCAGGGGCCGGAGGCTTGGTAGTGGCCGATGTGGTGACATGGCTGAGGGAACATAAAGAGCTGTTCGTAAGGCGCTACCAGTAGAGACATTAAAACGACCAAGAGGTCCCAATCTGGGAACAACCACCATGTTACCGGACGCTGTCGAATGACTTGACGAGGGCAGAATTGTGAAAGTTGCCTGCAAGATGCAGTTGAGAGCCGAACGAATGCACCACGAATGTACTGGTTTAGTAATTGAAGATTGAAAATAAGTCTGAAGTCCCCAGTTACAGAGGAAGATCGAGCCGTAAAACCCCGGACGACGTGGTTTCGGACACGGCCGAATTGCAGCTTTGGTGAGGGGGTCGTGGACTTCAATGGTGAGGCCGTCACAAACGACTGGAGCGACCGATCATGGAGACCGTGAGATGAGCAGAGGCCCACTGTGGAAACATGGGTGAAATCCATCGCTGATGACGGAAAGAACAAATGGGTTGGTAGCCAGTGCCTGCCGAGACGGCTGGAAGTGCCGAAGACGACCCCCAACAGGAAGGGTCGAGAAGCAATTGTCAGCAACCAGAACGGGATCACCGCTTGGAGCCTGGTGAAGCATAAAGTGAATGACGGTCGGGTGTAGTACTACGGCCAGAGCCTTTGCTTAGAAAGGGCGCATTGTCGGATGGTGAAAAAGTCGAGTGGGCTGGTTCGTGGTGGTTGTCCGAAGGGGCCGAATGCAAATTGTGCTTGGAGTCCGCGTGAAAGGGGCGGGACTGATTTTTAGGGTATCGGGACTGCTTGGGTCGAGGTGCCTTAGGTTTGCGAGTGATGTCTAACTATGGAGCGAGCTTCGGGACGAGACCGCGAAAGAGTATCTGACTAATGAAGAGGCTAGTTGCATAATTCGTGGAGGGTAGAGTCGTTAAGGTTGGAAGCAGTGTTGAGGATGAGCTCTCAAAGGAGGAGCTAACAGAGGAGCGAAGAATTGAAAAGAGCTTTAGTGAGCCAATTAATAGAATGGAACGTAGCAAAGCAGGCCTTGCGGAAGACTTGGCTAATAAGAAAGGCCAGGTGCTTGGTTTCCAAGGGCGGTGGGGCTCAGCTGATAATTTCTCGCAAAGAGCGTTCACGACCGTGTCCAGGATGTCCACTTGAGAGGCAGCATGAAGACCGAGGCGAAGAAAGCGGTCGTTATCTCTAAGGACTGTAGAAGGGATCGAAACCCTGAGTGGGATGAAGAGGACGGTGCGGAAAACCATCAGACTACTGCTGTAAGGAATTCTGAACATGGGTAAGTTTGAAAATTCTTCGGATTGGCGGTTCCATCACCTGTAAGTCAGAAGGTTACCCGACCAGGACGTAGTGGTGGCGAGTCCTAATGAGTTCCAATGCACGGCCTTTCCCTAGGAGCAGACCGCCGCTGTGGAAGAGGGATCGTATACAGGGTTGTAGATTGTCCGAGAACCACTTGTTGGCGAGGAAGGTGGTCGCGTAGACCGAAACCGAAGCTAGTGGAGACACCACGGTTTTTTACCAAGTCGTTTGTTGTAGACGAAGGTTTGTAGAGAAAGCAAGCAGGAATGATGTCTTCGACCGTCTTCAGAAGATCTGGAAAAGGGATTTCAGATGGATCAAAATCGTCGTTGAAAGACGTAGCAAAATGAGCATGTCAGGAATCTTTAAAGAGTTCGCGACGGAAGCTGGAAGGTCATCAGGAGCAACGTCAAGAGTCATTCTCGTTGGGAATTGTGACCGGTCGTTCAAGAGGCGGCATTAGTGGAAAGCTGATGGTCCAGTTGGATAGGAGGCGCCATGACCAATATAGTCTGCTGTGAAGGGCAAGGGATGTCGAGAGACGGCCATTGTTGTTTGGCAGGTTGATGGAAGCAGCAGCCACCCAATCTTACGATATATTGGGTGGGAGGTGGATGGCCAGGTGAAGCCTAACACTTGTAGCTGAAGGACTGTCCATAAGCATATGAACCTTCTCCTTGGACAGTAGTTCTTCCAACGGGTTGATGCTGACAAGACGGGGATGAACTAGACGACTAGCAAGAGGACCGGGATGAGAAGTCAAGAGGGACGTCAGGAGACGGCCTGAACGTTTCTCGTATTGCGTCTGGACTTGACTTGAGCGTAGTTTTACTCAGCCTTGAACAGGTCAGACTGAAGCTACCGAGGATCAGGTGACGGGGGTCGAGTTTGCCCACATGGTACAGGAGACGTAGTGGTCGTTTCAATTGTCGCTCCTTCAGTCGCGGAGGGACCGCAGGGAGAAGGGCATTGAAGGGGGGGGGGGGTTCTTACCGATAATGGACAGACAATCCAGGAAAGGGTGGTGAAAGAATGTTCATTACATTGTCAGATGAAGGGACGGCGTGTGACCACCCAGGTCAGAACCTCCCTTGGCGTGCCGTTGGTGTAGACAGAACGGACCATGGTAGCTCTGACCACAGTATTTTAACTTTGACTCAGGAGCAAAGAACAGGTCTTCGGGATGACCCTGGCTGAAATGAAGAATCTCACATTTCCCGGTTGTGATGGACGGATGGCAGACGGCCCCAGAAGATGGGCGCCGTGGGGCCAACCGTGTCGCGCTGGTGACCCCAAACGGCCTTCACGAACAACTTCCGAGTTCAATGGCTAATAGCTTGTTTTTGCCTCTTCTTACTAGGTCTCACAGGATGCTTACAAAAAAAGGCTGGTAGCCTTGAGAAGAGTGGACTGTATCCTCCACTGACGACTGACAAGAGGAAAGGATCCTTGGTGACTTTCCTCCAGGCTGCCATGTGGCCCCTCCTGTGGCTGTGTCAGTGGCTGTGTCAGTATCCTCCACTGACGACTGACAAGAGGAAAGGATCCTTGGTGACTTGCTGCCATGTGGCCCCTCCTCCTCCCAACCAATCGGTGAAGGGGTAAAGGCTCCCTATGAATCCAGTCAGGGTTTTAAAGGAGCCTTCCCTTCTGCAGTCTCCTGAACGAGAAATTTCCTCACTTAGCGTTGTGGGTTCCTCAACCTGAAATGATCTGGACGTTCCTTTTTCATAGGACACATGAATGGCTTTGCCTCCTTGGGTCTACTTGTAGTTCCCCACTTGCGATGGTTCCATGGGTGCACTAGAGGTACCCTTTCGAAAGGGTCCCCTCATATAAGATGTTGAAAAGCAGTTTAGCATTTGGCTGTTGCAGTGCTTAGCCATTTCCTCCAGTTTAGATGCGAACTCCAATAGCTTTACCCTAGTAGCTTTGATGACCCAAGGGTTGGCAAAAGGTGTGCCGAGTTCCCGAGTGTCTTTGATGACTCCCCGGACAACTCCAGAAACATGTCTCAATGATGAAGGACTGAATTAAAATAAAAAGACCCCAAGCCCCAACTAATGGCTTGATGCCTTCTTTTGAGTTGTACGCAGTTGAGAATAATCTCGTCATTAAGAGATTCAGCAGGTTCTGCCACAAACTTTTAATATCAAGCAGACGTTTCTGCTCTTTCGCTTGCTGAAACCGTATTCGTTTCGCCCTTGACAAATAAACTTCCAAGTAAACCAGTTCTGCATGGGAATTAGCGCAAAGCGACATTACACGGCACTTGTCTCACTAGTCTCTAGTTCAATTCCATCTTGGCTTGTCTGTGACAATCTCGGGTGTCTTAAACGTCTTATATTTCCTTGTTCTTGCAACAGTGCCAACACCATGTTTAAAAACGAATGCTGTTTTTGCTGCTTCATGCAGTGTAAAGGGGCACCCACTGAGGAGGGTCCCCCCCCCCCTCCATCAATGCTCGGCAGAGACTCAAAAATTCTATAAAAAACTTGAGATTGAGGCGAATCAGAAGTCTATGGTCCTTAAATTAGCGTAAATAGAGACTGGAGGTTCAGTGGAATTGATCTCCAACACAGGTTTCTTTCTACAAAAAAGTTTTGGCAAGTAGTGGTAGGTCATGCCTACAATCTATCCCATTTTAATTTATAAAAGTATCCATACCCGTCCAACACCGACACAGAAGAACATTCCCAATCATCGCAGGCCGGGTGTCGCACTGGGATTACGCATGGTGTGTCTGCAATAGCCCCCATGATCTGGAGACCACTGGTTGGCAAAGAGGGCCTGACCTAGTTCAACCCACTCCGTAAAGCGTGCGTCTTTGGCGTATAGCATACAAAATATTCCCAAACTGATGTTGGTTTGACGTAAATCTTAGGCAGTTGGAATGTGCAGGCCATGGCAGTAGCGATGACGGCAATTACGACATCGGTATAGCTTGCCGTACTGCATCAAGGTCAACAAAACCATGCCTTGAGATTGAAGGATGACCTGTCCCGTCTTGACACTGCAATTAGTTGGTTTCAGACCTCGGGCCGTTACTGCTGATGCTGGCTTTTTTGTTACACTACAAAACACATGTAAATCCACGTTGCGAAACAAAATGTTCAGATTCAGTTTCACCCTTACTTCCAACTAATTTTTCTGATTTGATTCTAAAAGCATTAATGAGAGGAAAAATAACAGATGGCATGTGGAGCCCGCCCCACCCCCACCCCCAGGAGGGGGGGGGGGGTATTGGATGGAGTAATAGGGCACTCGTCACTATGAACCAACATCGAATCATGAAAACTACCTTCTTGAAACATTTTGGGAAACTGCTCACTAACCTTACAAACATGAAAAGAAAAATTTATCTAATTAATGTCTGACTGCGGAGTACGTCACCCACTACATTCCTAAATTTAATCCCCCCCCCCCCCTCCAAAAGACTTAACGTAGGGTACCATTTTAAACGTTTAACCAGCGGAACACTAAAGGAAAACTTAGGCAAATTAACGATTTGCGCTAAAGCTTTACAAACTGAATTTGGGACAAGTTCGGTAAGATTCTGCTGTTTCATGGATTTCCTTAAGAGATTGGTTAAGGCGATCATATAGTCATTACGCTGTATGAAATCGACACTAACATAGCCGGACTAATTTCCTTCTCGAAAGAATTATAGTCCCAATTTTGTAATTGATAGGGTATTTATGGAGAAAACTGCGGAGCAGATTTTAAATTTATATTGTAACTGATGGGAGTGAAGTAACTTGTACGACACTAATTAAAATAATCTGATATCGGCTATTTACCGGTCAGATTGCACAGCGGGAAACAACACCTGAAACATCGAAATGCATTGGTCAACCATTGGTAGACTTGTTAAACTCGGGCCAATGATTTGGAAAAGTCTTTAGTAGTAGCAAATCCACGGAGCCTAAACATCCCTAGCTAAAACTGACTACTACTTTTGCCGCCAACTACAATTAGTCAGGTCTGAACACGAACTGTAATAGTTCTTGCCAATTCCGATCAATCATCTGCGAATTCAGTGCATCCTCAGCCTCTTTCGACACCCGTTCATTCATCCCTTGTTCTTGGCTGCTGCTTAATAGCACTTCGCCAGTCTTTATAAAATAGGTAACTTCTTCCTGACACGTCAAAAACACATAACTTTTGCATAGATTGGTGCAGAAATTGCAAGGGCAGTAACAATGGCATTTCGGCTGGCGGTAACCAGTGTTAAGCGGCTTCCCGTATAAAGGTTACTACATGCGTGTCTTACTAGTATGCATTCCGGAACAGAAGAGGCGCGAATAAGCGGGAAATATGGTAGGCAAGCCTTGCGGCTGAAGTTGCAACTTTAACGGGAACAAGAGTAGTTGGACTGCTTACAGTTGATTGGTTGTTTCGGACAAACTGTGATGAAGCTCGACGTTTTTAGCTAACAAAAGGTAAGTATTTCAGGAGAGAAGTAAAAATTAAAACTTTCAGTTTACCATTGTTTTAACTGTTTCAAGTTACCTGATGACAGATGGTAAATTTAGTAAAAATCGATATGAGCACGAGCTCTTTTTCTGGACGCTTTTCATCCTGAATGCAAAGGGTAAGCCGAACCTCCATGACGTTTGAAGTCGTACTCATAATCTGGTCACCTTGTGAAGCTGCTTTAATAAAATGTCATCAGTGTCGTTAACACAATAAGTAACTCCATCAGTGAGTTTTCACACCATTAAGCTAAACGTGCACTTTTAAGCGTACCTAATTTACTTACCACAAAACCACAAGTGTAACAAATACAATTGGATGAATGGAGCACTAATCTACGATGCTAAGGAGATAATAAAGGCAAACAGTAGACGCAAGGGAAGTTTCTTTAGTTGTAGACTAGTGGTTAACAGCAGAACTAATTCTGCTATTTGAGCTTTTTTTTTAGCATAATTTGGAACCTATTTGGTTGTCCCGTAATTTGCCTTAGCAGCAGGGTGTACAATTTTAAATTATTTGCTTTGAGTTGGTTTTGAGTCAGGTATGCAGGTAACTATAGTTGTAACTTTTGAGTGACACTAAAACAGGAGATATTAAATGGGTTACCATTAATTTTCAACCTTACACTTTTTAAAGACTTAACTGCATTGAAATGTAGCACTTTATGTTTTAGTATTGTCAGTGTGTGTGTTTTAAGAAGGAAGTATATTAAATTCTTTTTATGCTTACAGCCATCAAAATGGTGTATTAAAAAAAAAAAACAGTAAAAAAAAAGTGGAAAAAATACATAGAATCTGAGCTTTTGCTTTTTTTTTTAATTAAAGAACAGTTTAAACATGGTCTGAAACATGTGTTGTAAACTTTAATGTGAGGGGTGCTATTCACAAATAACCTTGCTCGGCCAAGCCGAAATAGCATAATTAATGTTTTGCAGTAAACTCACTAAAAATCTTTGGAATGAAAAGTAGGTACTTCAAAGTTGTTTGTTGACTAAGTTTAGTTAAATTAGAAAGCTAATAAGAGTTTATTTTTATATTGTTAAGTTTTTGTTAGAATTAGAGCAGTATTAGTCCAGTTGCCAAATGCTGATATTTGGCCACCTTAAAAAACTGTCTGCACAAAATGTTTTTGGGTAAAGATGTTCTACAATATGTCCCTACTCCAAAACATAATGCCACCTTGGCACCCTTAGGAAATTCAAGATGGCGTCCAAAATGACGACAAAACAGTTTTTTGCTTCAATCGCCTAAACCGTTCATCCGATTGAAAATTAACCGGTTACCGAATATTTTTAGAATAAAATTTCCTTCTAAAAAGGTTCTATTCATATTTTTGGTCAAATTAATCCTTCTTGCCGAAATTCGTTATTTAAGTTATTTGGCCGTTAACGCATGTTACATATACAATTCGTGACTTTAAACTGTTGCACCACCCATTCTAATTCGAATAAATGGACATGATTAGGCTTAGATTAAAGATGAAGATGTATATTTTCCAACAAGGGTAATGAAAACTATTTATATTAATTGAGAGCCAAGCTACGACAGTTTGCCTATGTTGTAGCATTGTGCTTTTCGTCCTATTTTACCACAAGTTTCATCTTTAAACTGCTGCACCACCCGTTATAATTCGGATAAATTGACGTGATTAGGCTCAGACGAATTCCAATAAGGGTTATTAAAATGATGTATATCAATTAGGAGCTAAGTTATGAGAGTTTTTTACAGTTTAACTGTCGTAGCTTAGCTTCTATAGCTTTAATTGCCGTTGTTAGAAAATACACATCTTCGTCTTTCATCTAAGTTTAATCACGTCCATTTATGTGAATTAGAACGGGTGGTGCAGCAGTTCAAAGATGGAACTTGTGATTAAATAGAGCGAAAAGCGCAGTGCTACAATGCATGTAAACTGCCGTAGCTTAGCTCCACATTAATATAAATCGATTTAATTACCCTTGTTGAAAACTATACATCTTCATCTTTCATGTAAGCTTAATAACGTCCATTTATCCAACTTAGAACGGGTACTGCAGCTGTTTAAAGATGAAACTTGTAGTAAATTAGAGCGAAAAGCACAGCAGTACAACGTGGGTAACCTACCGTAGTTTAGTTCCTAATTAATGTAAATTGTTTCAATTACCCTTGTTGGAAAATACACATCTTAATCTTTCATTTAAGCACGTCCATTTATCCAAATTAGAACGGGCACTGCAGCTGTTTAAAGTCAGGAATTGTATAATATTATGTAATATACGTTAACGGCCCAAAAACTTAAATAACGAATTTTGTCAAGAACGATTCGTTTTACCAAAAATATGAATAGAACCTTTTTTGAAGAAAATTTTATTCTAAACATAATTCGTAACAGATTAATTTTTAATCGGATGAAAGGTTTAGACGCTAGAAGCAAAAAAATCGTTCTTTGGCTCAACTTTTGGACGCAATCTTGAATTCCCCAAGAATGCCAAGGTGGGCATTATGTTATGGAGTACGGACATATTGTAGACCATCTCTGCGCAAAAATATTTTGTGAAACTTGTAAACAATGGTCGTCAATGTCTGGTACTGTTGCGAAGTTGAAAAAAGCGATGGACAGACGGACGGACAAAGTCGCTGCAATAGTCTTCTCAGCCAGTACGGCTGTACAGAAGACTAAAACCTAACCCAAACTTGAAAACCCAAAACCGATCCATCCCAATAGAACAGATCCTGTTCCATTATTTCATGCTCGTAGCAAGCCATTCCCACAAATAATATTGTTTAGGAAAAAAAAAACTGCAATCCTCTGGTGTTGGAATGAAATCTTCCGAAACAAATTTTTCCACAGCATAATTAATCAGTTAACTCAGGACCCAGAAGTGACGTCAACTATAAACAACCTAGTCACTTTAAATGTAGCCTACTTCCATTAAACATTTTATGGTGTTATTTATATATATGGCTCAATTCTTTTTTTTTTTTGTTCATTTTGTTTTTTGGCCCCCCCCCCCCCTCCCCCAAGGTGACAAACCTTTAAGTATGCCCTAATATAACTGGATTTAAACTTGCATTTTGAACGCTAATTGTGTTGTATACGTTATCAGATATAAGCGGGAACATAGACCACCTCAAGACTATGCATGGTTTTAACAGATTTTTAAAAGTGTTTCGTAACTCCCAATGAATCGTTTCATGTACCAAAAATCCTACAATCAAGCCTGGCCCGATTCCAACATTGCACAGTTGGGAACATGAGCTTAGGTCAATATTGCTGCACGTAAAATATCCTAGGAATTATGTAGCAAAATTGTTCCTCAGCTATTCGAAGTGACCTAAGCAGAAAAACACTAATCCAAATACTGTTTTCCCCAATGAGCTTACCAACCATTTTTAAAACATTTAACTATTGATATCCAAGTTGGCATTTTGCGCTGTTAAGCACTACAAAACATTAAAAGCTGAGAACAAAATTCCAAAAGGATGCTCCCTCAGTATGGTCATTTGCCATAGTAGGTTCATATTTCCACTTTATGTCAAACATGTGTGCACTAACGGCAACTTCATAAACAATTTTTTTTTAACTCCATCTGTTAAGCATTTTACTTTGACACCAAACTTACTCATAATACGACACAAAACGACAACAACACCCAGAGCAAAAATTCTCGTCGGGCCACAAATGCCAACCAACTATACAATATCGCATTACCACTTGTTTGGACCATTTTTTACATCCCCCACGCAACACAGCAGACAAAGTGATAATGACTGTAGAAAATAAATAATTTATGAAACAGATGGTGTTGAGTAGGCGTGAAGCAGAGGAGTGGCTTTAGCTCAACAGCTTGAGAAGTGTGTCTGCACTTATCTGATAAAATGGCCGTTTAACAAGCGAGGTATAATTTCATGTACAGAAATTTGTAAATTGTTACTAAAGCGATACCCCAAACTGTAGTAAAACAAGCGACTGATAAAAGGCTTCATATAATAGAGAATGCACTAGACCGGAGCAAAATTAAATAACTGAAAATGCCACCTTGCAATATACTAGTACTTTTATACACAACTGCAGATGGATTACAGAGTTATTGCTCTCCCCCCTCCCCATGTTCTCTTGCTCTCAGTAATGGTTATATCGTGAAATTCACTGACTTTATCTATTGTTTTTATCTATAGACAATTTATGAGTGCATCGATATTTGGTCGTTGCACTGCTGGTATATTGCTGCTACAGACTCGCACCTCTAGCTACACTGCACATTAGACAATTAGAAGATTAATTTCTAGCTAGAACTATTTTACCTTTCGTGTTTACCAATATTTTTTACCATAACATTCATCGAAGTAAAGGCGTGCATCAAAATCTCCCTATCGGAGCCTACAGCGTATTTACTCGGGATGAATTGGACACCCATTGATGCAGTTGCCGGCAAACCCTAAATATTACTGAGTTGAACACGCAAGACTTGCCTGGGTTAACAACACGGGTGAAACTAAGAGCAATTGGATAAATAAAGACATAAATCGCTGTTAAAGGAAAATAGGAAATAAGCCATCAGCGCTGATGGCTTATTTCCCATTTTCCTTTATAAGTAGAACAGTTAAAGGTCACAGAAAAAAATAGCACTTAAAAACTTCTCGCACCCAAATAATATGACAAACCCTAAACCTGTGTTGTACGTGAACGTTAAATATCTAGAAGCAAAAATGCATGAGATGAAGAACCCTTACACTTGTACCATAACGGGGTGCTTCAAGAAATCTGTGCTAGGTCACTAACCTTCTACAGATTTACGACAATCTAACCCACTGCGAACTAACCACTACAAACAGCAAACAAAACCATTTATTTGTTAATGTCTAAAATGTTAAAATGACCTTCCTTTCAACTGAATTATGCTTTTAATACTAGGGAATTATGATACTCGAAAAATTCGAACTGAGCAGAGGAGGCAACTTGTACTCGGCTCGTTGCTTGAGCCAAAATACCAGTATTACCTGGTTGATGTTGGTTTCTGTTGCCTTCTGAAAATACCTATTACCTAATTTTTAGCATTCTCCTCCCCAATGTTATTTGACTTGGAGAGAATTTTGAAGAGATCCATCCACGTCGCTACCCACTGCGTGTCTTACTGTGCAGCCTCCTTCACATATATACTCAGACGGAGCAGAGCGGTCCATCTTTTCTATCCTCCAAGTGCCCAGATGGCGACAAGAGGGCAGGAGAGTAGGACGAAGGTAATGTATATTTTCAGAAGGCAACAGAAACCAAAATCAACCAGATAATACTGGTATTTTGCAGTTTCTGGTTGCCAGTGAAAATATACATTACCTATTTATTAGCATTCCACAGACTTTGTCAAAGGCTGCGGGCGCCATCATGACCAAGCCCCCTAGGGTAGCGAGCTGGTACCCCAGAAGCTAAACTTCGCACAAGAAAGAGATAGACCAGTAGATCACAAGGCTTTATTGTGCTAAGGGGATTTACAACATGTGTTGGGCAGCAATAAAAGGCCCAATACGATACAATCCATCGGCATAATGGGACATGTTGCGCAAGTAATGGGAGGTGAAGACAGATGGACTACGCCAGAAGCGGCTTCCATGATCTCGGAAATTGAGACATTGCTGCGATGTACCCAGGATGCAGATTGCGCGTAGCTCGTGCGCGGTGACACGGATATTTTGTTCAGCGCAGTCAATATTGAGTGTGTCGTATGCTTGAACGATGACAGTCTTGATCCATGTGGCTATCATCCGTGTTGAAGTCTCTCCAGACTTGGAGGTGAAGGGTAAGAACTGCATGCGGCCACACCTAAATGGTCTTAAGAGTCTTCGCCCAGAATGTCCCCCGTGGGGGGGGGGGGGGGGGTTTACGCCGGAATAATTGTCCAGGAAGACACAATCTGAGCAGTGGCAGAAAGCGCCTGGAGCTCACTGCAATGAAGACAAGCAGCCAGGGCGACTAAGAATACTGTCTTGCAAGTGAGATGACTGAGCTGGCAGTGGGGTAATGGCTCGTAGGAGGACGCAAGACGCGCCGTAAGGACGATGAAAAGGTCCCGTCAGGGAATTGCTTGCGGAGGCGAGGGTGATCAATCAAGAATGAGCGAATCAGGGATGAGATGCGAAAATCGTCAAGAAGGCCAAAGTTCGCAGCTACCTTGAAGATCGTGTTGAGGGCAGAATGGAGACTAGGATGGTAGAACCTCGGCGACCATCCTAGAACAGGAACGTTAGCAATTGGAGGTTAGGAACAGAGGGGTTGACTGGATCAACCTGTTGAGACACCAACAAAGCCATCGTTGCCAGTGGCTATCGCAGATTTTGGTAATGGACGCACAAACGGCCCGGGGGCAATGCGAAGGGCCTGGTCTGTAAAAATGCCTGTCGCTTCGAGGAGTCAGACGATACAATAGCCACTCATGTAGCCGGAGGGATTGAGGGTTGCGGTGGCAAACCGTCCCGTTCTTCTGCATTAAGAGGTGCGAGAGGAACAGGTTTTGGCGAGGTAGGTCTATGAGTAGATCGAGTAAAGCCGGGAACCAAGGCCATGCTGGCCAGTCCGGGGCGGCCAGTATGAAGATCCCGTTGGTTGTTGCAATTTTGCGGAGGACGAAGGGAAGAAGCTTCGGCGGGGGGAAGGCGTAAGCAAGGAGATGGTTCCAATTCAGAGTCAGGGCATCGACGGCCCAAGCGCGGGGTTCCGGAAGCGGGCTGACGAAAAGGGGAAGTCTGGTATTGAGCCTAGTGGCAAACAGGTCGACCATAGGAAGTCCCCACAGTTGAAACAACGTGTAGCATACGGAGGAGTGCAGGTTCCATTCTCTCGTTAGTGGAGCACAACGGCAGAGAGAATCGGTAATGACATTCTGGTTCCCCGGAATGTGCAACGGGAGGAGGCAGACCCGTAGGCTTGAAGCAAAGGCGGAAAATGTCCGACGTGAGGAGGTGAAGGAAACGGGGGCACGGGCCCCCCCCCCCCCCCCTTCCAAAGGTATGCAAGGGCAGTGTGTTGTCGAGGTGGACTTGTACGACACGGTTCGTGAATATTTGACGGAAGCGAGTGAGTCCCAGGAGGACTGCTCGAAGTTCTAATACATTGCTGTGGTTGGAAAGAGTGGGTTCCCATGTTCCAGATGTGGTCATGTTGTTGATGTGGGCCCCCCAACCGGTTAAGGAGGCGTCCGTAAAAAGATGAAGGTCCGGAATAGGCTCAAGGAGCGGAACCGTCATTGAGAGCTTGAGAACATCCATCCACCAGTTTAGGGTTGCGAAGGGGAATGACTAAACGAGTGGCTGGGGTGGAAGGAGAAGGGTTCCCCCATTCGCTCAATCGGAAATAATGGAGCGGTCGAGCCATCCAACAAACGTATGGAACGAGATCCGCAAGGGAATTCCCGGTCAAGGAATTGAGGTCTCTGAAAGTGTACTGCTATAGATGGAGGAATGACCGAGCTGATTCGAGAAGGCGACGGCTGGCCCATGATGCGTTCCGGGGACGGCATGACTGTCCGTTGGGGAAGGTCGAAGAATACCCTGAGGAACGTGAAGACCTGTGATGGTTGAAAACGAGATTTGGGAACGTTGATGCCAAATCCAAGGTGATGCAAAAGAGACGACGGTGGTTAAGTTGTCGAGGAGGAGAGGCCGTTCATTGTGAGGAGTATCCATTCGTCAAGGAATGTGTAACTGCGAATACCTTGCTGATGACGGTGGGCGATGACAGGATGAAGAAACGAGAGTGAAAATTCAAAGAGAGGCATTTAACCCGAAGGTAACTCGTAAACGTTGCCGGCGAAAAGTAAAAGGAAACAATGCTGGACAGAGGCATGTAGCGGAATGTGTAGATACGCGTCCGCCGAGATCTAAAAAAATCGTCCAGTAGGAAGGGAGCAGGGAATGTAGAATGGAATCGGCTGTCACCATCTGGAAATGCGGGTTGTTGATGTACTGGTTGAGAGGACGAAGGTTGAAGATAAGACGGGATCCCCGTTTTTCTTGGGGCAAGGAAAAATGGTGTAAAAGCCAGGTTGGACCAGACTGGGAACAACCGATTGCTTCCTTGTGTAGAAGGGCAGAAATTTCAGCGGAAAGCGGGGCGGAGTTTCCATGTCCCAAGGCGGGTAGTGGAGAGGAGCGGAAAAACTGGACGGAAGCCCTTGCGGATAAGAGAGGACGACGGGGTCGGAGGTGATGGAACGCCAAGCCGCTGTATAAAATCGAAGACGACCCCCACAGGTTGGGAGGGGGCAAGGGAATGTCAATTGCGCGGGGAAATTTGAAGGTGTCGCCAATCTGCAGTAGCGGAACAGCCAAGGGACCTCCCATGCCCACGTCCCGAGTTTTTGGAACGAAAGGGCGACTGTGGCTGTGGAAGGGATGACAGGAAAATCACTAACCTTGGAAGGCCATTCTTTTGCAGAAGGATCTTTCCGAGTATCGGATGCGAACGGGAACGACAAGCATGTCGAGGACGGAGAGGCTTGGGTTTTCGAGATATGTCGAGATGCGCACCACTTTGGGGATTAAACCTCGACAAACAGTCTCCGACTCATGGATAGGCTGGCTCCGTAATATATGTCGAGTGGAATCGTGGAGGTTAGGAGCGGTGTAAAGGGCAATTTCCCGGAGGAGCAAGGTAGAATTGACAAAGCACGGGTGAACCGATTGGTGAAATGGTAGGTCGCGAAGCATGTTTTGAGAAAGACTTCATTGATTAGGAACCTAACTGACGGTGCGTCCGCAGGTGGAGAGTCCGCGGAAAGATGTTCACAGAGCGTTCGCTGCAGTGTTTAAGATATCCGCCTGGAAGGCGGCATGAGTCCTAGGTGTTCATTATCCTGGAGGACAAAGACCAGAACGACTGCATGTCACGGGAGGAACAAAGAAGAGCCAAAATCTATCTTTACTTCCGCAGTGAGGAACTCCGACTGCGGCTATGTGTCAATATTACGAGGGTTGGCGGTACCGCCGCCGACAGGGAGGAAGAGGTTTTCACGACCCGGTCGCGGAGGCGGAGAGTCTTTGCCCAGTTCTAGAGGCTTTCCATTTCCTAGGAGGATGCCTCCGGTATGCAGGAGAGTAGTCAGGAGCGTAGTGGATTGTCCGAGAACTGGAGGTTGCAGAGGAAGTTCTTGTAGACCAAAGCCATACCCTGTAGAGAGCCAGCGGTTTTTGCAAGGTGCATCCAAAGCAGAATCAGGTTTGCAGATAAAACAATATGGACATTGCTTTCCACTGCTTTAAGTAGGTCGGAAAGCGGAATCTCTAAGGGATCAGGACCACCAGGAAACGGAGGATTATCTTGTGAAGGAAGGTCGCGTCGTAGGAATGACAATACGTGTCATCATTACCAGTATACTCAGAGGGTGAGCCCTCCGGTTCTGCAAGAGAAGGAGGCGAAGCAGAAGCTGGAAGCGGAACGGGATTCGGGCGACGGGATGGCCCGGAATCGGTGGTGGAAAGACGGGGTCGTTTAGGCAGAGTAGCCACCCAAGCCGCTTTCTTTTGAAGGTGGAAAGGGCCGAAGGGCACGGACCTGAGACTTAAAAAGCGGTTCCTCCGATCTGCTTGCAACGGAACGTGAGGCAACGGAGGGCCAAGAGGAAATTGAGGAAATATCTAAAGGACTGAGGAGAGAAGAAGCCACCGTCTTGGCAGCTGCCTTCCGAGCTTTGACCTGAAGCTTCAGGAGGGAGTATCTTTCCTTAGCTCAGCATAGTTCTTCATTAAGGGAACGCAAGTCCCGGCTGGCGGAGGACTGTCCGCACAGAATGGGAGAGGGGGAAACGGTGTTGACCGGAGGAATAACCAGAACGGGAGTGTCGGAGAGGAATGGATTACCCAGAGGAACGGTGGGCTCCAAAGAGTCTTGGCCTGAAGTGAGTTTAAAAACTTCAACCCCCGGATCAGTGGGATTCAGTGGAACAGGAGAGGGCGCTGGGCGGACCAGCTGTCCCTTAGGCATTCCCTTAGCACACAGCATTCCACTGGAGGCGGAACGCAAACCGTCGGAACGTCGAATAGTCAAACAGCAAAACGTCATCGAGAGGTGTAGAGAAGAAAAGATGGACCACTCTGCGCCATCCGAGTATATATACGAAGGAGGCTGCGCAGTAAGATGAGCAGTGGGTAGCGAAGCAGATGGATCTCTTCAAAATTCTCTTTAAGTCATATAGCATTGGGAAAGAAGAATGCTAAAAATTAGGTAATGATATCTTTAACGGCAACCAGAAAAATCTAATCGAATGAAAATTCAATAACTAATTTTTGGCAGATTTTGATTCTTCCAATATACCAAATTCAACGTTTTTACGAGAGCTTTCAAGTGGTGCACATTTTAAGCCATTGGCTCAACCATTTTTAAGTTGTATCTTTTAAACTGAAAAATATTTGTACACATCAACCCACAAAGTCAAGCAGGATTTTAGTTGTTTCAACAAATTAATAAGAAATTTGCGAACAAGCTATGTTGACACTTGAACTCGGCTCGATGCTTCTGTTGGTAACACGACTCGGCTCTCAACTCTTAAAATTATTCTACTCGCATGTGTACCCTATTTAAAACCCATAGATGAAATCACTGGTCCGAAGTGCCTACATGCCATTGGGTGGGGACCGTCTAGGAAGTTGTGAACAGCTAACTAAAGCACGAGGTCATGTTGTCAACGAAAAGTTGTGTAAAATACTTTAGTAACTTTGAAACTAATGAAAATCACCTTTAAATGGTAAAACTCTTTATCATGCTCCCTTTCAAAATAAAGACATTCTTCATATCTTGCGTAATTTCGACAGTAGTAGGAGTGAAGTAACTAGAGGACTTGTGTTACTTGATTGAGCCTACGAACATTTGCAAGATATAGCGAGTTTATTTTAAGTGAGCGTGATGAGCATTTTACCCGTTCAAGCGAGTTTTTAGTAAGCCAGTTTACTAAAAAGTAAGAATTACTCGGATTGGGAATAGGTTGGTGTGTAATTTATTGGACTGTAAAGTTTTTTTTTTTTTCTCCTGCTAACAGAAAATGATTAACAATTAAACAGGGTTCGTACGTACCAGATAAAACCAATTCAAGGCTCTTTTAAAGCCTTTCGAGCCAATTTCAAGGCTATTTAGACAGTCAATTAACGAAATTACCTTTTATATTCCAGCATTTACTTAACATTTGCAGTAGGGAGTAAACCATCGTAAACAAATGTGAACAATTATTTTAATTGCTGACAGGCTCCTCATTACTTTGGTATTATAAATGCAAAAAAGTCACAATACTTTTACCAAAATTGTTTAGTTTAACTGGACATTTTGGTTGAGTTAACAATTATGTTCTCTATGTCACCAGTGGACAAAGCAACAGGAGAAATACATCAAATAACATGGAGCAGCACTGGCACAGCTGCCCAAATATTCCCTGCACTGCATGGCACTTCTTTCGGTCTTCAGTTTAATTTAAGGTAGCATCATTCACATTAGAAATGGATTCTGCTGATGAACTATTTGTATTTGTTTAATGTTATACCAAATTGTAAATTGACATTCACAAAATTCAAGCTCATTACAAAGCGACGACAACAAAATTCAAATTTTCAAGGTTTGCCCAACCCTTAATTTTCGGGGTTTAAATATAAGGCTTTAATGAATTCAAGGCCATGCACAAACCCCGATTAAAGCAATATTTTGTTTACGAATCTACTTGACGCACAAGCGCAGTTCTACAGGATGTCGCCGACGACACTTAGCAACAGTTGGCACAAATTGCATTGCTCAGAGAAAACATCCTTATCAGTTCACAAATACTTTTTTTTATTATTATTTGTTTAATGAGCGAGTGTGGGTGGTTTATCAGTATTGGGACCAGGTCAATGACTCAATGCCAACAAACTGATTGCATTCTTAATAGTTTTAGTCTGGAACAATTCACAAACATGTATCCCAGGAAAACACTCCATTGTGCACAGGCGGAGACTGCAAAAATAGGTACTATGGGAATCGGAATGAATCAAACTATAAGAAAAATAAACTTAAAAAACAATGCCAACATAACTGACAGCGACTTTGCTATATTTCAGTACTGCAAGCATTTGTGTACTGCATAGTATAAATTCCTTTTCCTTGGGTCGTGAGGCGGTAAGGGATCCCCCACCGAAATTTCTGCGCATTCCTTTCCCGTCAGAGCAGTTAAGTCCAATGCCTGGTAAAACAAACAACACCTGAGATAGGGGCAGGTGGTGAGTAGGGGCCTTCACAGCATCGAAATTGGCAAACGTTGTATGGGGAGGGCATGCCGCATTAACAGGCGCCTTGAAAAACGTCCTGGGAGAGAAAAAAAAATAGAATCTCCATAAACGTCCTCATCACCAGAACAAGTCTTCCGACCCATAGTCAACAGAACCCACACGACGCACCTCTTGAGGTGGGGAGCAAACACAGTTAACAGCTGCAAAAAATTCTTTAATAGCCGAAGTCCCTACAGAGCATAGCAGCAAACTAGACACCCGACGCAAAAAGCTAAGTGACAGCGTGGGAGATCGAAGAACTGCGTCCCTAATGAAGAGGCGAGCCAGATAGTCCTAAGAGGAAATGTGGCAATGTGACGACACGGCGAAGCTGCAACTTGGAGCATTGAAGGCGCGACATGGTGAAGCATCAACGCGTTGAAGCAGCGAAGCACTAACATAGCGAGGAACAGACGATCTGTGTACAATATCGGAGTGGTGCACGGTGGTATCACAACCCTCAGCATCCCCACTGCATAATGGGATTTTTAGACGCCCATACCCACCAGAATCAACAGAGGGAAGGGCAGCATTGGACCCACAACGCACACAATCTACACGGATACGGCGGTCAGGCAATCTCACTGTTTGGCGAACAGACAATCCAGGTTCACTGCCCAAAACATCAGACTGGATCACCAGTGATCATGGATGGACGTAGTGCAGACTGAGACCCTTGGGGATTGAATTCTTCAACATTTGTGACAGTCTCAGCCAGCAACACATGCCTGTTGCGGGTTTCGCCACTGGGGTGAACTACGCCAACATCAAAAGTGTGACCCCCTGGTGATCGCCACTAAAGTAAGCTCCCTCCAGGCACACTTGGGTGGCAATGGCTAGAAAACGAAGCACTAGTGTTCGCCACAGCTGACTCCGACACCTTGGCCTGTTGCACTTCCTCACTCACAGCACCAAAAGGTTCAGCGACATTCTCCGCACATCTTGGCCACGGACGTCACCAATGGAATCCATTACAAATTGGCCACAACCGACAACGACCGGAGGTGTTTTAATATAACTGTTTTCTTTTCTGAGCCTTCATCATTAATTAAGAGTACATTCGCAGACAATGATGACTTGACGTTCTTAGAGAGGGATCTGGGCAAATTCTTGGTAGTCTTTGAACTTTTGTTACCAGCGAAAGAAAACCGATCTGCGGCCAAAGCTGTGTCAACACTAATGACGGGGCGAACCGAAGCAGAAGACACGGAAGCAGCAGCATCCAACAACGGCATCGAAGCAGGCAGGGATACAGGCGGACAGGCAACACGGGATCTCTCATAACGCCCGCAGACAAAGCAACAGCCGCCATCTTGGCCTAAGTGGCACCACGTTCTGCTAACTCGTCGCGAACTATGTCTGACATGAAAATTCCTTAAAAGTCTGGAGCTCCCCGAGAACAGTCCCCCATGGCAGCACGAATAAAGGTTGGAACACCCACAGAAATGTTAGTGCGGGTCTAGGCAAACTGGGCAAAACAGTGCATTTACTGGCATTGTAAGCACTGCGGCATTCAAATTTGGGTCAGAGCCAACAAGTACATCATACATAGCGTGCACAGGGGGGGGTCTCTGAAATAGGACCACGAACACACGGTCCAGGGCTACTGATGGAACCCGACGATGCTGGGCTGGCAAGTCGATGAGCAGTAGAAATCCGTCTTTAGTCCATTTTTTTTCCATGGCCTCGATTTACCGCAGCGGCATTATCAGCACCATGGGTGCCGGTTCTCCTGTGTTTTCTGGTGTGGAGTCGAATTTGCGTCACTAGACGCGAGCGAACCCACAACGGTCAGATATTTTCTCAAAAATCTTGGCAGAGAGCAGATAGCATACGTCCTTCCACGTGAATGCTCAAACAAAAAGTGATGGGAAGGGGTCTTGCATGTTGGTAATTGGGACAATGCCACCTGGTGGGGAGCAATGGAAGGAAGCCTCTTAAAAATGAATTTTTAAGGTCTATGAGCATTTAATCAAAAAAATCAAAGCTAAAACTAAAAGTTAGTATTTTCGGATAGTAGTGAAAATGGAGTAAGGTAATACAAGTAATCTTATTTTCTTTTTTAATGAGCAATGTGTTTTGGTATTTGCAATTGTTTTAATTTTAATGAGGTGTGAATACAGCAGCAAGGTTTCACATGGACTAAACACTAAAACAATATTAAACTGTCAGTTTGGGTTTTCTAATTTGTTACGGTTTGATCCCAGTCTGAAACCTCATTTAAGAACTATCTTACTTTAAATTCAAATCAACTTTTTAAATATTGAAGGTCCTTTTATAAAAAGCTGTTTAAGATCCATTTAATACATAAGTATTTCACAAAGAAAAGTAACTTAGAATTTATGAAGGATTTACTGTTCACTTTAACAAACAAAACCAAAGGAAAAAGTGAACAAATCTATTGCGAGTCATGTAGTAAATTACTTCATGCTCCAGATTTGTTTGACAACAGTAATTAATAGGAGTTGGTTCTGCATTGTGAAGAGAAATCGCTCTTTACGTGGGAAACTGTCTTGACCCCATGACTAGCAGAGTGCAACAGCTTTGCCGTTACTGATCTTAAAATAGTCTGAACGAAAAAGAGTGACAAATAAAGACACTTTAAAGAGGCTTAAGTACAAAAACAGACTTAGAAAGTGCGACACGAACCAAACTAATAATTACGGCACAGGAGTTTGGCAGTCTTTCCAAACCGGTAGTCTTTACTGCATTGCCATGAATTGCCATGAATCGATGACCCTTAAAGCAACTTGGCTCTATCCACCCTTTAATGTAGGCTCATCCCCATGGCAACAGACAATCCGCTTGACAACTGCATTTTAACAGTGATTCACAAGGACAGATTAACCCTTTTTTTCCTACATCCATAAACTAGATAACTAAGCTAAGATATTTCTAAGTCCAACTTTTCTAGTTAGCACCCATCAGAACCAGGAGTGCACAGAAATCAAACCTAATGAATGGCAGATTTCAGCCCTCTCCTGTTTCTGAGGGGTGCTAACTAGAAAAGTTGGACTTAAATGTTGGGTCGTCAGTTTTTTGTGGACCATCCTGTATGGTCATTAGATAACACTTCACTAAACTTAAATAATTTTTCCATTTAAAAACTTGGCAATTTAATTTATCTGCCGTTTGGCTTGTTTTGCATGTTTCTGTTCAACAGGTAGTTATTTACTCTGTTAGAGTTTATAGAGAATAGATTACTTTTTTTTTTTAATGTCAGCCATTTGTAACTTAATTTTGTTCCACACTTTCACCCTGTAACTGGTTTGGAGCTATACGAAACTTTCCATTGCTGTATTTTAGCATTTTTAAACAACCTTCGCCGAAGACTACTGGATGGTGTTAGCAAATGAAAGTAGTGAATATTTTTTTTTTGTGAAGTCAACTAGCCTACATTTTCTGTAATCTCGAAAATTCAATTCGGAAAAAACCAGAAATTCAATGGTGCCATTGCTATGTTCGTCACACTGTGTAGGCTTATACAAATCAATACAGACCAAGAAGCACAAACAAGAAGCATGTAGTACAAAATTATAAGCAGGATGCGACTATTTCAGTCCCTAACAATTAATATGAACTACTTTACACAAGAATACAAAATGTTAGGTCCAGCAACGAACAACAAGCGCCGGGATAGTTCCCTGGGAATTTAAGTACTGCCAAGTGAACCAGTGAAATCAGAAAAAAAAGTTCGCATCTAGGTTCTCAACCACGGAGTTCACATGTTTCAAGTGACTAACATGAAAAAAGGAGAATCAGGAAAGAAAGCAGCTACAAAAAGCAAAACCTCGTTATCTTTTTAACCAACTCACCTCTCATACCACTGCCGTCTGTCGTGAAGGCATTGCGTGGTTCATCAAGGTGCGTCTCACTACCACTTCCTGAAGATGCCAGGCTGCTTTGAGGCGACAGAGGGGCATGTTCTGACGAAAGTGAGAGCGAGCGGGGCTTATTCCGTGGTCCCAAGTCATCCTGCGACAACCAGTCACCATTAGTGCCAGGAGACGTACCATTAACTGGTGGCGTCAGGCTATTGCTGCGACGGATTCTCGGATGAAATAAGGGGTAGCTCGATAAGGTCACTCCTATAAATTAGAAAATTAAAAACACCGTAAGTCAAATGTAAGGAATTTCACTAAGGGCTTGTACACTGGCTTTCAATCTACAAGCCAGTTGGTGCATAATCTAAAAATAACTTCTGTACGAGGATAATTGGGGAATTTACTTACTGAGAGGTACGCATTACCAAAATTGGTCCAGTTTACTTTAAACCAGTAAATTTTCCGCATAAAAAATATCAGCAGTCTGTCAAGCGATCTCTGTGGATGAGTTGCTCTCATCCACAGAGATCGCTTGACAGACTGCTGATATTTTTTTGTTAAAAAATGAACACGAGAAATAATAGGTAATACCAAACTTTATAAAATTTTCAAGAATACAAAATTACATTTATATTACCAAAACCAATAACCACCAAAATTGTGCAAGTAATAGATATTTCCCTCTTGTATCAACAATGAATAGTGAAAAAGTTGTTTTGAGAATTCAATTATGCCACGCACTCGTAGCGGACGAACGAGACGAGCTACGACCCTGGGAATAGGCTAGATCGCCGCTACAGAAATAATATATACCAAAAACCAAGACTGGTAAAAGGGGCCAAAAACTGGTAAGTTGAGTGGTTCGGCCCTTCAAAGGAGTGGTATCAACAAACCAAAACATTCGCCAAGTTAATGGCACCGCTTAATAATTCAAAGGTTAAATGAAAACTAGAACATTGCTACTTTTGGTAGCAATGTTAAAGTTTTCATTTAACGTCCAAAGTATTATTCGGTGCGATTAAGTTGGCGAATGTTTTGGTGTGTTGATATCACTCCTTTGAAGGGCCGAACCATTCGGAACTTGGCGGCCCCTTTTACCAGTTTTGGTTTTTGATACGATATCACTCCTTTTTTTTTTTAATTGTGTATTGACTCAACTCCACTACCGTGCAGATGAGTAATAAAGGGCCACGTCAACAAGAAATTGGTTTTCAACAATTTGCTACTACCTTTTGCCTATATGCCGAACCATTCTCAACTTAAGTCACCTCTTCATTGGCTTTTGGTTTGGTTTTAGTTTTGGTGTGTTGATATCACTCCTTTGAAGGGCCGAACCACTCAACTTACCAGTTTTTGGCTTTGTTTATTCTGCCGTTTTTACACTTGGTTTATTTTTCGTGAATTGGACGTGAATACAATTTCTTTGCAACATTGTTTAGATTTATTGTGATACACTAGTGTGTGCCTAGGCACGAGTACATTAGTATACACGTTGTCATTGTCGGAACTTCGGCCGTCCAATGAGAGACGATGCCGGCAATACTAACAATGGTTATTACAATATTTTCATACTTGCGCCCTCCCATGCCATCCTTGTTATGCCCCCAGGCTCCAAACCATAAAAGGTACGCAGTTCATATTGTACTGCACCCATTCGTTCAATTTCATAGCTGGAAGCTCCCGTTATCTCGGAATCGATGAATAATCACCCTATGGGATTTAACATGGGGATGAGCGGACTAGCTAGCTAGTTAGTAACACATTTTCAAGGTTATTGAGGGGCAGATTTTGCATTGAAAGCAGCATAGTTAGTTCGTGTTTGGCATTCAAACACGAGTTAATTTTTGTCAGGTGGGTCATTGCTCTCGAATTCAACAATTTAAGCTTTTGTACCGCATTATTTTTTCCCAAGTACCTGAAATGTGCCCAACTATGCTTCAAGATATAAGACATTGACGCAATGGCATCGCGCTACAATGGTTTACAACCTCGACAATTGAATTGATGTGATTGTTGTGACGTTTGTTGTGACGTTTGTTGTGACGTGATGTTTGTTGCCTAACTTGGCACACAACACCAACGTAACAAACGTACCTTAACACAACACCAGAATCTCAATCTAAAAACGTCGTTACGAAACATTATACTGTGAAACTCCAAATTCAACAAAATGTAAAAACGAATTTAAGCGAAGTGAAAGTGAGCGAACTGAAGTTAAATTCGTTTTTACGTTTTGTTGAATCTCAATCACATGCTTACTTACAAATCACTAATTGCAGTCCTGCAAAATCGTCACACCCTCTTATACACACGGATCACGTCTTGCACACATGCGTGCCAAGTCTTAGGACTACACTACTCAACGGTAGAGCACAAGCCTACTGTCCACAGCCATCTATAGCAACAATAAGTGTCAGGGGCTTATTGTTACACGAGAATAATTTATTTGCCATTCATTGTTGGAACAAAAGAGTGCAACATCTTTTACCCCTACTGGGGAATGAGGAACCATGGCTGTTCCAAGCACCATTCCGCAGTATTGTTATTGCCATAATCAAATATTGTTACCTGCAAAAGCATTGTTGCTTGATGGGATCTTTGTCAACAAGAGAAATACACATTACTCTTTCACCCAACAATGAGATTTTGCTTAGTTCCGTGAAAATAAAGCTGTACTTGTACTGTGCGGGATTTCCTATTTCTCTGTACGCTGGTGATTCGTTCCCAGTCATGCGGTTTTTTTTCAATTTCTGCAAAACTCGAAATATCAAAACAATATTTTTTAACGTCTATTTCATTGGGAACCAAAGAGCCAAAGGAATAAGCTTTTACTAATGCGTGCAATAAGGTTCTTTGCTTTTAGAAGCCTTAATGAGTCTACTTGGAGCCATACTTGGTCACTCACCATGGCTGAGCAGTGGTAGAGCACAGCCTGGTTGCCTGAAGCTGGACGGTGCCTGTCAGGCTAGTATTAGAAACTATCATCCTCCTTCAGCAGTCATGCAACTATTATTATTCAGTTGCAAATATTTAATTGGTTGACATATGGTAGTTTCTGTATCTTACTTGTAAGAATAAATGCTGCCAGCTGAGTGGCCCTTATTCACTTCAATCACTCATTCACTGTACTTATCCATCACACTCATCCACCCCACCTACCCATCCCACCTACCCATCCCACCTACCCATCCCACTTATCCATCCCACTTAGTCTCACACTTATTTATCACTGGAAGAAGCCCCCGTGCTATGCACAGCCGGTCTCGGAAGCAGTTTGAAACACTGGTCTCAGATACACAGTTTGAAACGCTCATGTGTATTTCCATGGTTCGTCAAATTAAGTTTCTTCAATCCAATTGTTGCGCACATTGACTAACAAACGGTGATTTTCGTTTGCTTCGCTCACTCAATCAGTGCATCTTGTGGCTCAAATCACAGGATGCACCACTTTAAAAACGTGTGCTCAACCGTCGTTGCATGAAACAATTTTTCACAGTTTAATAATGTTACTTCCTTGCAGTCCGTTCTACACACGATTGGTGTTGAATGCTCACTTTGCAACACTGGTACAGTTTGCTAAGCCTATTACAATACCTCTTGATACACAATATTTTCAGTGAAAACTGATACAGAATTCTGCATAAGAGTGCCTTGCTTTGGAGTGTTTCTGACATATACTTTTACTTTGTTGGGTCTGTGGCGCTGCTGCAGAGTTAAAATAAAGATCAAATCGGTTGACAATGCTGCTGTATGTCTGTCGTGCACTTAAATTATCGATCCTTTCAAATTAATCAGTATTTTCCTGGTGTTTGCTAATTTGCATTGTTGCCTAATAAAATTTGTAAACAATGAAACTGGTCATTCGGTGCCCCGTAACTCCAGAATGGAACGATCAATCGAAATTCTGCCTTTAAGGTGCCAAACTACACCACGGTAGCTGTCCGGAAACACCATCCGCACCGTCACACACCAAATATTAACGGAGGAGATACGGTCACAAAATTCACGTGGAGTAAACACATATGCATATATCCATGCCTTATCAAAGTAAGATTCTTTGATCAGTATTAACCTTATGTCAATTTTGTGTACACTAATTTTGGTTAACTTCACTCAATCAGCACGTCTGCCTTACCACCATAAACCTTCTGCTTTCTTGCCTGCAGTGAAAGCGTGGTGAAGACGAATTTTTATTACGGGGCCTGTGTACAACTGCTTATTTCCAGTTTGGCATCGTACAGCCCGTCACTCATGTTTATGTCCATGCATCATCGATATTATGTTTCTTTATGGCAATTTTGAGCATACTGGGTGACAAGTGCAGATTTTCGTTAGCTTCGCTTACTCAATCGGCGCATCTCCCTTTTTCCCTCTTGCCTTCAGTGTCAGCATGGTGACAGACACTGAACGGCTGCTTGTTTCCTGTTTGGCATAATGGCTGGGGATCCAGTCCCACAGCCGACCACCGCCACTGTAGCGGCAGATGCTACAACGGCTGAGGTGCTTGTAACATCGCCGACATCTGGTGAAACTGGGTCTTGCTTATTATCATTCTGGGTTGACTTTTAGTACTTTTTGGGTTCAAACAGCACAACTGCTACAGTCCCAGCATGGGGAATGGAGCATCGATGTCCTAATAAATAGGCCTAACTAGCAATAAAGTGGGTAACCACCACGGCGGGAAAACAGCTAGCCAAGTTAAATTTGAAGAGAATTGTTTTAATGTTAACTTCCAGCAACTAGTAAACCAACTGGCATTTAAAACTCCTGGTTTTATTTTAAACAAACAGGTTAAAGTTGCACCTTACATCAGGGTTGTTTGATTTAAATCAAACAACCCTGATGTAAAGTGCAACCTTTAACCTGTTTGTTTAAAATAAAACCAGGAGTTTTAAATGCCAGTTGGTTTACTAGTTGCTGGAAGTTAACATTAAGACAACTCTCTTCAAATTTAACTTGGCTAGCTGTTTTCCCGCCGTGGTGGTTACCCACTTTATTGCTAGTTAGGCCTATTTATTAAATTCAAGTGATTTTTTTTTTTAATTCAAGTGATTTAAATCACCGATTTAAATCACTTGAATTAAAAAAATAATAATTGATTTAAATCATTTTGCCTGTTTTAATACATTTATTCAATTTTTTGTATTGAACAATACTTCACAGCATTGCAAAATGACTGCAATGTTGCTGGAATGCACAAGAGCAAAATCTCCATAGGTTCATTTTCTATTTTGGGGTATTCGCCTAAGCCTAACCATTTAGCAAGCATTAAGAAACTATAACAAATATTTTTTTGTTATAGTTTCTTAATGCTTATCTAGTTTGTTTATCTAGTCTCTTAGCCTGTGCACGGGATTTCCCAATGCAGGAACTAAAGTGAAACTGTGCAGGTAGCTTAGGAAACTCATTGTGAGTCTGGTTGACTAAAGAAAGAGTGGGGAGTCTAAAGCAGGCCATAAAAAAAAGACTCCCCTAGTTATGCTTAAATGCAATAATAGTAACTGAGCCAGGAGTTAATGAAAACATAATAATCACCCAACTTTGGTCAACCAAGGTTTTGAAATAAATTGTTTTTTTAATGATTTTTACCCCTCCAATTCAATGTTCAAATGTTGTACACAAAATAACATTTTTTTGAAAAATCCAATTTAAATCAAAAAAATCCAATGTAAATAAATCATGAATTTTACCAAGCATTTTTTTTTTGAAGCTTGACCAGACGACGAAGCACTAGGTGGTGCCTTCCCTGTCTTAAGGGCCATGTCAGCAGAAATCTTTATTCCAGACTTAACCTGATCAGACAGCCATTTGCGCACTGATCAGACAGCCATTTGCGCAACGCAATAGGACATGATTTGGTGAATTGTTTAAGTAGAATCAAGTTTGCCAACTTGTCATAGCTGTTGTTTATTCCAGCTAAGGATACCCATCTTGAAAATAGGGTTTCTAACTCAAAAGCGTGTTCATGGAACAGCTGTTCGGGATCACGTTCAAGTGAACGAAACTGGGCTTGAACTGACTCTTTAGTTTGGACAAACCTTTCCAGCAATTTAATCTTAACTAGATCATAATTATGTATCTCTAAAATCGACATCTGATCACAAACTTTACTCAAAATTTCTCCTAAGAGAGGCTGCAATCTGACTACCCACTCAGACTTATCTATTCGTTGAGTGTCCATAGTTCTTTCAAAGATTTAAAAAAAATAATTTCCGATTTGGGATTCCACTTCATTATAAGTCGTACAGCGTCTGCTATTTTACCTGGTTTACTAACAGGGATACTGGGAGGAGGAGGAGTTACTGTACCACTGCTGTACACAGTATCAAAAATGATTGATTTGAATAGGATTTGACCTTCATGGGTTGGCGGTAACCTTAATTTCATTTGAAACTATACGCAGTTAGCTGAAACACGGATTCTTTCATTTTACCCATTAACAATCAACGGTTTAGACGAAATTGTTACGCACCATAGCAAAGACATAACACGTGCTCGAAGAATGATTGATTAAAAAGTGATTGTTACTTACTTGCTCTTATGAGGTCAACCTTATTATGTAGATACTTATGCACACTTATTCTTACTTCTGAACAATACTTTAACATTTGCAAAGACTAGTCATTTGGAAGCCACGTTTTAAAAATGAAAACTGGAAAAGTAGGGTTACAATGGTAGAGGAACCCAACAGGTTTTCACCACAGAACATAGTGATATTCACGGCAAAAATGACTGAACTTAAAAATTTTCTCATCCCCAAGGGCCTTAATCTTAAGACTCCTTGCTCAGTGTCAATAAAGCCCAAGTGATCTTGGTTCAGACTACAAACTTGGTGTCTCTGACCACTACGTTCTACTGATATTTAGAGTACTTGAAAAACATAATTTGAAACCTAAAATCAGTTAGCAAGTTCGTTAAAATATGCTCCTATTTCTGTGCAAATTCAAACGAATTGTGTGCTACCTCAGGGCTCTCCCCCAGGCAGTACTGCGAGCGCCATCAGGCCAGAACGCCGACACGTTCTGTTTGTCTCTAAAATTCACATTCTTTCCACAACCGAATATTGACTTACTCTGGGGGTAATTATCTGGAGTGTCGAAAGAGAAAGTAACTTCGAAACTGTTACCTGCAATTTATTTACCCCATCAAAAAACGCCGAATTTCTGAAATCGTGGGACAAACCCCAACACCCAGCTGATCTGATGTAAAGGAGAGCTGAATCAGAAGATATCCACCTATAGGAAACTAGCAGGCTTTCTCTGGAACACCGTGTTGTGAACTAATTTCTTGAAATGTTAGGGGTTTTACTTTGAACTACGATATCACGTAGCTGCAGTGGTCAGCAGTGCTGAATTTAGAAGCACCTGCCAAGAGCACCATGTAGTTTTCAAAGAACGTAAAATACTAGGGTGAGGCCTGGTTGATTTTAGTTTTTGTTGCCTAAACGAAATCATACCTGTTTTTCCTTTAGCATATCCTTCCAAATTGTGGCTCGAATCCCTAGCGAACGTTGTTGGCTTCCCTGCCAGGCTCGTAGCTCCCTACTGCGCATGTGCGGGCACAGGCCTCTGTAAAACATCAGTCGAATATTGCTTTATCTTCCTTTCAGTGGTAACCTTGGCAACCGAGAAGGGAGGCCGGGCAGGTAGAGCCAATGTACGTTTTCGTTTAGGCAACAAAAACTAAAATCAACCAGGCCTCACCCTGGTGTTTTACATTTTTATTGCAACAAAAAGATACATTACCTGTTTTTCCTTTAGCGTAAAGGCAGACCTCGTCAGATATGACAATGGGACCAAGGTTAACGAGCACCCGTGCTACGAGTCCGCGGCCCCAGAATCAAGTGACCCCTGCGAACCGTAAATCGTTTATTAGCGTAGTACACAGGAAACTTGGGCAGAAAATCGTGAACGTTGAGTCGCAGATGGCAGGTACAGCCACATGCATGGGGACCATACGTCAGGTATTATGGAGACGGGCGCAAGCGCCTAAGACACCGTGTAGTCTTAGCCAAACGAAGGCGGCCGTCGAGGCATGGGGGACCGGAGACCTATATGGCGAAGGTCCAAGGGGAGAGGACTGAAGGATGCCGCTCGGTGTCCATAAAAAGAACGATATGTGGTGGGAGACAGCAGACCTTGGCCCAAGGAAAAAGTTGTGATAAGAGTAGTCACAGTACCAGAGCTGAGGAAGCGTTGTCACTTAGATTGAAGTGAGCAAATGAATGTATGTACGTGTTCTGGGCCCAAGGAAGGAAAACTATAGAAAATGGTAGTTTAAATTCCTCACGAGATGGACAGAATTTGTAGGGTCTAAGGAGTGGAATTTTCAAGAATAGCAGAAGATTTTGTAGTAGGTCAAGGGCCGTAAGGCGCACAATAAGAGGTCACTCAAAGAGATAATCCAGAGGGGCCGTACGACCGTGGAGCCGGTTGTACGCGTAAAGTCGTAGTTCGACCTGTCACTCAGGACCGTTATTGTAGAGTAACCACGGCATGAGGAGGAGATAATGCGGAAGCATACAGAGTCAACAGAAGAAAATATTGTGAAACGTCAGAAAGACAGTGAGGATGACAGTGAGGAACCGGAACTGTAGTGGTGCAGCCAGGAGACCACAAGGAGTCGGGAAACTGCGGTGACGGGGACAGGAGGATCCTGGCATCAACCAGCAAGGACTGACAGCAGGAGGAAGATCAAAGTGGAACGAATCCGAAAGAAAATAGGAATGTGCCACTGGCTACTCAATGTGCACGCAATGATAATAGTTGAAAGAGAGACCATGGAAGTGCCCCAAAGTCGAAGGCGACTTTCCCATGGATGTCTTGGCGCATGTTAGAATATAAAGTGATACCGGAGAACACTGGAATAACCATGGTCACATCGTCAGATTGCCAGTCGTTACAAGCACTAGGGCTGCGAAATTCAACTGACGAGACTCTGTGGACCATGTACCGAATGATGCGGTCACCAGTTGGGTGCAGAAACTGGGAGTCGGGGGGCGGGCCCGCGGCCGCCGCTCGCCGAGTAGCCGAAGGAGGTTGAGAACGAGCAAAAGGGGACATCACCGAACCGAGGGCGCTGATGTACGGTGGGACAGGGGACTCCCTATATGCAGATGCTTGTGATGAAGAAAGGACCGTGGTCATGGCGACTTGGGACCAGCGGGAGCCATCCGGGGTTTGGATGCCAGGATATAGCCTACTGTACTTCATGACGGAAGGCAGTAAGAAGAGCTGGTGTGGACGGAGAAAGAGCATCTGGGACAGGGGACGGTCCAGGAGCTACTGACAAAGCAGGAGGATCGGCCGGAGATATATGTGTTGTGGGGAGGAAAGTCTGGTTACTGGCAAGGAGCGGCCTTGGCCGATAGGGCGCCTGAATCGATGCCAGGTGTCGTAACTGGTGTAGGTAAGAGTCGTGTAGGTGTGCCTGGCTTCTGTAAAGATGGAGCTTTTGTCCTGAGCATGAGGTGCGCCAGAAGCGGGTGCAAGCACTCTTAGCGTACAAGGCGCCACAAGACAAGGCGCCACAAGACAAGGCGCCACAAGAC
>JAHWFP010047775.1:0-10559 GCA_023313725.1 Lithobius niger | reverse complement strand
TTATATAGGTTTGAGTGAATGTAGCGATCCCGTTTCTTGCGAGGGGGAAAATAGAACAAATGAATGCCTTCACAACATTTCCACACGTCTGAACTAATGTTGCAAAAATTGAGCCGTACAGGAAAGACAACCGGAAGGAATGTACCTTTAAGTTTTAATACTGTTCACTACGTGTAATCTTGATGTTTTGCCGAAACAATTGGACTTCATTTTTGGAACTACCGTGTAATACTGGAAAACAATGTGCAGCTAGTTCTGGAAATGCTTAGGGAAATAATTTCTCATTTAATTCACAAAACCCAGTTTCAGAAATAATTCGAAGGCTAGTACATCGACCGATATCACACCGCAAATGTAAGGGATGGGACTTCAAACAACGTGAGCAATATCCACTGAGTGGTCAGAGTGGTAGACTACCAGCTGAGAGGGCACAGGATCGAATCCCACAAAACAGATCTACAAAATAATCGTCTGATGGTATAAAAGAGATAGGCAGAATCCCGTTAACGATGTTGTTTTTTAATCATATAACATATTCGTTTTGAGAAGTAAGGGGGTAAGCCCCCCTCCCCCCCCCCCCCACCGACTCATAGGCACATATCCCCTTCCCACCTCTAACGAGACACCTTCAAAGGGTGTAACTTTTTTCTGGCTTAGGCCACTTCTTCCCTGTTGACACACTCCTCGCTACTTGGTGTCGACCCAAGCTTAATTCTTTTTGTGTCTGGCTGTATTTTTATTTTTTTCATCTGCTGGGTTGCGTGTCTCTTCCCCCTGGCTGACCCATATTATCGATTGATTTGAGGGATGAGACCCCAGGTCCGTGGGGGATAATTAGTCCACCGCGTGGGCCTCCTGCTAATTGCCCCATATACAGGTAATTAAAAGCCACACTCGGAGACCTACGTAACGACAGCTCTGGGACCATTCTTCCTTTCCTGTCTTAATTAAATCCAAAATGAGGGCCATTTTGTCACAGCTTAAAATTGACTTGGGTGAATGGTTAGAAGAGGAGGCAAGCCTGGCTCTGTTATTGGTCGTAAAGTGGTCGATTATGCATGCACTACTGTCGACGATCTGGTTGATTTCGTGGCTACCACTTAACTCCCATCCGATGGAGACCGAACCCCTTCTGGGTTTTGGTATAAGTGAGGTCGGTTGATAGTGAAATTATCTTCTGTGGCATCGTAAGTGTTGTGTTAGATGCTTTAATTTAAACAAACATAAATACAGATGCAACGTAGGCTACTCAAATCGCTGTAACTCAAACAAATCGTATGCCAACAACAGCAACACCACCCAACCAAACGCTAGCAATGAAAGAGGGCGAACGAGTTCATACTTAGCACGGCAGCAAAGAAAAAGGGCGAGGGGCTGGCAATGTGTCTTATGCCCAGTAACAAACGAAAAATTACGTGGCAATGTGTCGATGCCCAGTAACAACCAGTAACAAACGAAATATTACGTGGTAATGTGTCAATGCCCTGTAACAATCAGTAACAAACGAAAAATTACATCTTCTTAACAACACGTACGCCAACGCCATCGGCCGTCACTTTGCGTCGATATATGTCGGCACAACTGGCAAGAAATATCAAACTTTACGTTGAATTTGGAAATTGTACTGTTATGTGGTTTCGCTGGTGATCTGCTCACAGCGGTCTTTAATGTTGTCTTGCACTCTTAGGTAAACTGGTAGGTCTACGCCTGCAAATTCAAGCAGTGAAATTAGTAAATGGTGAGTTGTGCAACGACCAAGCACTGCGCCTTCAAGTTCACGGCCTCAAGATTGAACATTGGGAAATCTGTTTACTTTGTCAATCAATCCGTTAAAAGTAGGACCCGTCATTTTTGACGGGTTTTCAGCTAATTATGTAAATAAAACAGGTACACAAACCAAAAAGAGAAAATCATACACTAGAAATAACGTAGTACAGTAAGCCACCTTTATGAACTTACGTTTTGTCGGAGTGGCGTGACCCGGATTCGAACTGGCAACCCCACCCTTCATTCGTAATGCTTATCCATTGCGTATGGCCGCAAGCATCCTCGGTCGAACGGAGCCCTGGTCGCTGCTGTGGCCTGAATAACGGGACCAGTGAGTCATCTGTATGCCAGTGGATGAGTGATCTCACTGGTCTTGGGTCTGATTGAGGCGCCAGTTCGAATCCGGGTCCGGCCACTCCGACAAACGTCAGTGCATAAAGGTGGCTTACTATATTACGTTAATTTTAGTGCAGTTACTTCTGTTTTGTTTCTTTTGCCTTTCTTTGCTTTAATTTGAAATGAAAAAAAAATTAACTTTTATATAATATAGTGGAATTTATTATAATGGAGGTGCTGACAATGCATAGCGCGAAGTGTTTGTCATTGGGGGTCGTCAGATACCTCTGTAATAGTTTGCCTTCGTGTCGCTTCGAAGGCTAAAAGCTTAGAAGAGTTGCCTCTACTTCCACCAGGATCCCGTGTAGGCTTGGAATAGGTAAGACGCGATGTCTCGTTAACTTTCTAATCCCTGGTAATTCCTTTGGAGCAAAGATTGTGACAAACTAGTATACACGTATAGCAGGACGCAACCGAAGCAACCATTTTGCGGTGCGCCTTGCAGTTACATGCGTTCGTTGCCTGTGCACTTTGTCAATAACCACCTAAACTCGGTAATTGGAAGAGCGCCAACAGCCTCTGTATAAGTTATCAATCTTTGGTTATAACCAGCTCGCGCACTGGTGTATAAATATCGAAGTAGTTAGCAGATCTGAAAAAGTTGTGACTGTTTTTGGGCTGCATATCACCCGTTTGATGGACGCAATACAAATCTAGAATTAACGAATAACGCAAAAAAGACTTACTATATACCAAATTTACGTGACATTAACGATATTTCAGTGTTCGATATATTTCAGTCGATATTGGTGTTAGCTTTACTTAACGAAATCGTATATCGTCTGGTACGCTAATACCGGAAGTATCGTTTACAGTCAACGGCGATTGAGGGTTTTCTCCCATTAAACAAGCAACCGATTCACCGAAGCTGTAGTCATGGCAACCGTGGATGCGACGCAGGAAGTTAATTAGTTGTAATAAACTATTTGTATTACAGAAATTTAATGAAACTGGTACAGAGAGAAAATAAAAATTTTCTCCATTAACTGATGTACTAAGAGTAACTTGGCAACTATTTGGTGTCTCAGCAACCACAGTAATTAAATAATTTTTTTTCATTTGTTTCTGTGTTAATTTGTGTGAAATTAGTCAGATTCTGTCCAAAAAATATTTACGAACCCCTTTTACCCTTTCCACCCTGTTGGAAGTTATTTTTAGCTTATAAAAACAAGATTATGTGTGACGCCACAAATTTAGCGACCACATCCCCTCTGTGAATCCTCCCCCCTCCACAACTGCCTCCCTTACATTGCGTGTCTTTATCTGTGTACAGTCCTTACACTCCACTTCGACGACTGCCGACAGTCCCACATAATAATTACTTTGGTCCGGCAAGACCAAAATGGGAGTTCTCTATAAGAGCAATTTGTATTTAGAAATGGCCCTCTCTTGCCGACTGAAGCACGTGAAGCTTTGGCGTGTTTCGAAAGGACCACACGTTCAGCCACTCGGCGTGAATGCAGTCTCTTCCGCTAACGCTGATGAACTATTAAGTTCTTGATGAACTGTTAACTCGAAGTTTATTGGCTTTTTTTTTTCCTTCGGCTTTAACCGGTCACCATGACAACAAACGGTGCCTTGTCGCCTGGGCCGCACAGGCACTCACTATTGTCTCTCATTCCTTTCTTGAACAAAAGCGCATCTTTTATCGCCACGACGCATCTTTATTATTACTGAGAGCTAGAACGCTTTTGCACACGGTCCGCTATATATGGACGAACCGTCGGAACGCTCATGCTTCTCTGCTTAAATCTTATTATTGTTTGGATCAAGATGGTAGCGTGGGTGGTGGGATTGGGGGGTTACTCCACGAAAGAAGATGAAAAGAAATGAAAAAAAAAAAGTTGTGCATATAAAACAAACGGAAAATGTAAAAAGTAAAAAAAAAAAAAAAAAAAAAAAAACAGAACGAAAAAAAAAAAAAGCTAGAAAAAAATTCATAAGTGCCGACCATATTTTGTTCCATTCCCCCGAAGACTCAAAAGTAGTCTACACGTCGAGTTATGCTTCGTTTAGTACTCTTAATACGACTACAACCGGAAAAGTCTTATGGGAGGTTGGGAAAGGGGGGAGGGGGAGGAGGGGGGGGCTATTGTGTGAAGCTGACAGTTCAAAGTGTAAATTAAAGACATCAGCATACGGAAGGAAGAGCAGAAATGCTAGTGACTGGAAACCTTTTGCATCCGAGGGATACAGAATATAATAGAAGAAGAAGAAAAGAAAGAAATGCTAACAATGCTGGTGACCCAACAACCTGTGAGTAAATACAGTCCTTGTTCCCTGGAACTGGAGTTCAAATTTTAGTTCGGGTGAGCGCTAATCCGTTTTTATTTGTACTTCACAGTTTATTTATACTTCACAACTGTCAGTATGGGGTTACGAGCCCTAATGCTTTTTGTTTCTAAACGGCAAAGCCGTTTTTTGTTCAGTTAATTTTTTGTTTAATCACTTTATAAAATTACTTTATAAAAATGTGCCGTAAAAAAAGGGTTATGTGATTGAAGGTTCACTTGTTAAATTGTACACGGATAAAAATTTTAAGATTTTTAATTGAAATAATCAAATGTATAATTGAGGAAATTACATCTTTTCAAGTGCTGGTGTGATTTACGACATATTTTTGGTTCGTGAAGCACAACAGCTCTTAAACAGATGTAATTTTCTCTATTGTATATTTGACTATTTCAAATAAAAATCGTAAATTTTTATCCGTGTTCATTTTAAGTGCTTTTAAAGACTTTAATCATATAGCCCTTTTTTTTTACGGCACACTTGATGTTGACAATAGCCGTCACAATCATCATGTGGTTCTTTTGATTGCGTTATAAGCACTTAAAAATGGGGTACAGAAAACCCAGAAACGTGGTGCAGTGGTGCTAATTCACGTGATTTCGGAGAGTTTTCTACCTGTAACTGGAAACCAGTCGCGTGCACAGCCAACATATTTGCCCTGCAACAGGAGTTACCACCCAACCGTGAAACTTCCACAAAGTTATGTCGTAATATTAATTCAATCTACCGAAACAGACACCCATAACACAAGGAAGTTGGTGGTTGTCATAATCGACACTCAAAAGTCAAAACCTGTTGTCATATGCTACGAACTCCTAGTGATCCATCTACGCGCAAACGAAATATCAGCTTGCATTAGAAAACGACAGCGTTCATTCCTATAACTTTCCGTGTTTTCGTATCTTCCAGCTAAGAGAAGAGGCAAAGATTACGTATCCTCATTTGTTGCTATTCCCCGCCTGGCAGCACCGAAGAGTGTACCGACGCCAATTTAAATACGACAAGGCATTTTTCAGCGATTAATATTTTCGCTGAAATCACATCACATTGGTTCGTGATTTCGTCTTATGCTTCCGTGTATTTTTGCGTCGTTTCCAGAAGGGTATACGCATGCGCGCTTGCACGCACACCATTCGTATTTTGCAATATTGATGAGGTCTGCCGGGGTATTACGGCAAGAGTGTCATATCACGTAGCTGGAAGCACGAACAACTTTTAACCGGATACAAACCTCCTCCCAAGAAGAATGGCGCTCCGTGGCCAAATAAGAGGACGCAAATTGGACGGAGAAAATAATTCAGGAACAACGTAAACACGGTGCCACATCTGACATTGCCATTAAATATTAATAAGAATATAAAGATGAGAAATAAAGCTATCTTTGTTCTTGAGAAACTTTTAGAGAAGTGCATAGGTTATCATGTTTTCATATTTCACAAATGTCTCGTTTATGTTTTGTGGGGATTTTAAAGTATGTGTATGTGACAGTTTCGAAGTTTTAAGTGTAAATGTTTTAACTATTTTTTCCAATGCGCAAAGTATAGCAAGTTGGGTTGCTAATATGGAGTTGTATTAAACGATTGGTGTGTATGAAGGCCTGCGACGTAAAATGAGGTAAGACCAACGAGTGATCGCCTAACTCCACAGCTTCTGTACATTTACCGGGTTTTCAACAAAACACGAATATGTGATTTGGGGTAATTGGTGCATTATTCAGTTGTTGCGTTCAGTGTGTATAGAATATTGATGCACTTTCTATTAATAGTTTTGTTTTGTTATGGTATTGTTTCAAATATTCACCGTTAACGGCTGGTGTGGTATGCAGGACGTCTGTACAGAATCAAAGGTATCCCAATTGCTGCGGTTTTTTTTCTCGATAGCTTCTAGAGGTTTCTCCGAAAACTAGACTTACTGAACCTCAGCGAACATACAGGGTGTCCGAAAAGGATTTGACTGATTAGAAAATGTAGTAAAAATAAGTGGGTATTGATAGAAACAAGCTGTTTTAACCACTTTGTAGATTGACTCTACAACGTGTTTTCTGGGTGTCTAACTCACGAACACATCAATAGAGGGCACTTCAGTCATGGTAGAATCCAAAATGGCGTCTCCCACAGAAAGAACATAATGCGCAATCTGGTTGGTCGAATCAAAGTCGCCCACAACCGTTCAACGCCAGTTCACGAATTGCTTGAACAATTCGTGATCCCGCAACCAACAGGCAAACAAACAGTTATTTTCAACAAGATGTTGATACGCCTCACTGGGCACTGCACGTTCGAAATACACTAGACGGAAATTTCCTATCGTTAGATTGGTAGGAATAGGCCTGTTCTGGGATGGGCGGAGTAAACAGTTCCGGGGAGACCGGAGTACGATCTTGTTGAAAAAATAACTGTTGGTTGCCTGTTTTCTAGTTGCGGGATCCCGAAGTCAAACACGTCTTTTCTGTCGTGAAACAGATATATGATCGACTTTGACTCTGCCAACTACACAGCGCAATTTTTTTTGTTTTTCTATGGAGGACGCCATGTTTTTCTACTGATGCGCCGTCTGTTAATGTGTTCGTAAGTGCGAACTACTAAAAAAAAAAAACCTTTTGAGTTGCTTTGCAAATTGGTGAAAACCATTTCTATCTACACCCATTGTTTCTATTTGCACCCACTGTTTTTTTTTTATTAAATTTTCGTATCAGTGAAATCATTTTCTGACAACCTGTATTTCGTTTGGGTATGGCAGTTGTGTCCACACAGCAAATATGCTTATTGGTCCAGCTTAGATAGTTTAGTGTGGCCATGGTTGACCTGCAGGAGGCAGAGCATGTCACTGGTATTGCATTTCATTTCTCTTTTTTACATCACCTATGACGCTGCCCATTGCTATGGTGATGGCGTTGAATGTCACCAATGTCACGGTTATTTACTATCCAGGCTGGCTATTCGCTGCGACAACGGTCATAAGATGCCGAGGAGAAGGGCGAGCCCATTTATTCGAATTGATAAGGGGTGGTAGGGTGTGACTGGGTGAGCACAAATGCTGGAGCATTATGTGAACCGAAAAAAAGGGAAAGAAAAAAAATTGGGTGATTTGGCTAGTCGTTGGGTGGGCCTATTCCTTGCTCTTGTCCCGAAATATTCGACGTGAAGAGTCGAAAATATATACTGCCTTCGAAATAAGGGACCGAAATTTGATTTCAACCATATCGTATATCACCAAATTGGCGCGTGGGGGCGTGCGGCTGGGCAACACGACACGAAGCGTCTTCCGGTTTAACACGTGAGTTATAGATGATATAAAATCCCAATGCCCTCGCCTACCGACCTATCTCTTTCCCTCCCTTTCTCTGCCCCCTCCTCCCACGCGATCCTTTTCCAAAGCTGCGTGTGAAGGAGCATAAAAAACACGTGCCTCCTCTTCTTGTGTTTGGTGGAGATGTCGCTTGCTGGGTGTGGGTGGTTGTTTTTTTATTGTAAATTTTTTTTCTAACGACCTTTCGGGCCAAGAGGTTATGGTAATATCACATTGTAGCGTAATGGTCATTCCGTCATCTAACGTTGAAAAAATGTGTCTGAAAGTTGGTAGTTTTAAGTTCCAGGAACGAAAGTGTGTGTCATCTGAGTCAGATTTCGTAGTTACTTTTTTTGGTTAATTTTTTTTGCTTGATTCTATGTAATCAAACTCGTCCTGATTAAACCACTTTCACCAAAACCCCATGAAAGTAGTGATATCAGAACCAAAATGACTACCTTACCACCAAGTTCGTATCTTAACCGTTATGGCAAGTGTGATTTTCAGAAGTGCTCCTCTTTGGGTACCGAAGATTGGTTGAAGTGCTTAGAAACAGGTGTTCAGGCTAAACTAGCAACTGCTGCTATTTCATGCAAACAACGTTAGTTAACAAAATAAGGTAGGCATTTTGCACTCTAGTATTTTGATTATGATATGGGCCAACAAAAATAGTGCTGCTTTTTTTTTAACACGCTTGAATAGCCGGTTATTTATGTATGTAACACTACGTTAGTCAGTCAGTCGGTAATGTGATCTCAGCCAGCATTCAGCCACTTTGAAGATGACGATGTCCACCACGCTGTGCTTGTGGCTTGCATCTTAGCACTTACAAAGAGTTAACCATAAACAGTGTCGGACTGGCCAGGTCTGCTTCTCCGCGATCTCTGAGTGCTCGAGGGGGCTCGCAGTGATCTCAAAAAACTGTAAATGTTTGTGGAAGGAAGTGGAAAAAGTAAGTTGATCACGCTACACGTGACGTGGCTGGCGTATTCATTGGATAACATCACGTTACTAACAGCAGCAGACGTCCTTCTTGTCGCTGCCAATTTCAGTGCATTTTTCGTGTTCTTTTTCAATAATTTTTTTTTAAAGTAGCGCAGCCAATTAGAATTAAGCGCAAATATTTTTATTTTCATTATGCATATATGCGTGGGGTGGGGGGGGCCAAGAAGCTTTCAGGATTATATATCCATTTTTTTATTATGTGTATTGGGAGAGGGTCTTCCAGTAATATATCGTTATACTTTTCATTATATATGGGGGGGGGGAGGTGGGTGGCTTTCAGGATTATATGTTTATATTTTTCATTACGTATATGGGGGGGCGGGGGGCTTCTAGGATTAGAGTCGAGGGCCCTCAAGTGGGGGCGCATCCAACACTGGCCATAAAAAGAAACAAATGTTGTGTAAAATACAAGTTACATTTACTCATGACTCATTAATTTATTCAAAAAGAAACAGGAACTCGTGACCTTCAAATCCGATATGGGTGTTCATTAATGATGTTAGAAAAGTGTACAGTGTGGTCCACAAAAAACTAACGACCCACAATTTTCTAAGTTCTACTTTTCTAGTTAGCACCCCTTAGAAGTAGGAGAGGACAGAAATCAAACGTAATGAAACGGGAAGATTTCTGTCCTCTCCTGGTTCTGAGAGGTGCTAACTAGAAAAGTTGGACTAAGAAAATTGTGGGTCGTCAGTTTTTTGTGGACCACCCTGTATAGGAAAACTAGGTAACAGTCTGCCTTGGACTGTGGATAACCTCACATGCTAATGCCTTTGATAGTCTTGTGTATACTAATATTTCACGTAGCCAAATTCTTCGGAAACTGCCGATGACACGGATAGTATTGTGTACTATTCTAAACGTTACACTCAGCCAAATTCTTCGTAATCTTTTCCATTAAAACGTCCCGTTTTTCAGTTATTACAAAAACAGTGGTTAGCAGCATAGTCGAGAAAGGTTTCCCTTATGGTGCTGTTGAACTTTAAATGTCAGAGTCTTACTGATAAAGTGAAATTCTAAACCCTCAAGTGCAGACATTAAATCGTCTATCTCTGCTCTTAGGTCGCGAGACTCTTCCTTATTTACTGGAAATAAAACTCCTTCATCTTCAGGCCATCTCTTCTCCTGGCCAATAATTCCAAAGACGGACTGTTGACTCGTTATCTGATGCGACTTTTCCGGCTCAATGGCTGATAAAGAGCGACATCTTTATTGCAGGAACTATCTTGTCCTTTCAGCAGTCAACGACAACACTACAGAAGCCAGGGGAAAAAAAACAAAAAACGTTAAGGCGATTTTCTTGCAAGAGCTTGCAATAGAACATTGGCTTCTTCACCGTCACCACCCTCGCTATCCATTCACCCTGCCCTCTTAATGGCAATCCTATGGTTCTACCGAAGGGGAAAAGATGGCGTCCAAATTGGAGATTACAGCCTCCGGTCTTGTTTAATCCCCCTCATATTTTGCGCTCGTCGTCCTCGTGCCCTGTTTTCTTTGCTTCAGCAAGCATTGGCATTACGGACTTTCGTCGGAGATCGATGTTGCAAGGACTTCGCTGTCCTAACCTCTTTACATGACGTTCTTTCTACCCCGCTCGATCTCAAGTCGCTGCTAACTCCCAATCTGTAAGGCAAGCGATTATGTCGTTGTTGAAAAAAAAACCTTCATTTTCTATACGATCCTCCTCGCTCAGCGCCTTATACAGCTGATTAAGCATGCGTGGTGGGAGTGGGCCACAGTGGTTCCTTATCTCCGTATGCAGACTAGCACTTTGTGTTCTTGCCTTCTAATCCGTCCTCATTCGCAGCTCC
>JAHWFP010047770.1:0-31499 GCA_023313725.1 Lithobius niger | reverse complement strand
CTTATCTTTGATCACACAGCGGACCCTCAAAATATTTGACACCAATTTCCGAACACCCTGTAGAGCATGCGGCTACTGGCCAAGGCTCTGGCAATCAAAATTGAAATAGAATTGTAGTAGAAATTTTTACTGTGTTGTCTTGAAACTTGTGTTTTAATGAACAACCGGGGATTAAACTGCTCTTTAGGATAAATTACGTTTGTCCTTCCTAAACAAGATACTGTGTACTGTGACCATCCATCAGTTTGTTTGTGTCTTGGGGAGAGGGACGCAGCCAGTCCGTAAAAACCAGAACAACAATATCCTCACAAAACGAACCATACAGAAGTTCGTCTTAAGCAAGGCAAACAAAGTTAAAATACCAGTCGGCCTCGACAACTTTAAACTTCCAAATTCTAACTAAAATTTAAGAATTATGATAGGCCGCAGTTTTAAAATAAAATTTCAGTATTGAAATAAAATTCAGACATGGCACACTAAATAAGTATAATTAAAATAGCACATTTTCATATCCGTTCATTTCTTCTCTAAATTCCACCACCACTCCCACTCCTCCAACTTTCGAAAAAGTTGTATTAGTAAAGGCGGTAGCCTATTTAGTGTAAGGATTGACCTCAACCTCCCACGTTAAAGCCGACATTACGGAGCTTAATTTCTCTGCTGTTTTCCAATATTTTCCACTCACATTTAGTATATAAGCTTTCTTGGACTTGGTGAGCATAGTCCGAACTTTTATTAATTTCCAATTTGTCACATTACATCGAAATTCTGAACTTGAGCTAGAATCATAATTTTCGTTTTTGGCTTCTTCTTGTATATATATGCTCTCTACAGATAAAAGTATTTGTCCTAAATGTGACTTTTCTAGAAAGCCTTTTCTGTAGTTGGTCAAGTGGGCAAGGGAGCTCTGAAAGACCAGATTGACTGTTTTACATTGTTTTAAACATTGTTATGATGCGACAATACCAATCAGCATTCGCCAGCTGCAAGACGTAGATTGAAGATCAAAGGTGTTGTTTCCATGTTGGTTTGTGAAAACCGTAATTGATAAAGATACAAAACATTAAAATAGGTAAGCTAATCTAATCTAATCTAAATCTCACGAACTAGAAAACAACTCGTTTGTATCTTTTTGTAAGGTTTCATATACTGCCGTGTTGCTGTAGTGTTTAGTTCACGAGAAACCCTACTGCTTTATCTAACCATTACACACGTAAGTACTAGTAAAGCCAGAGCCCAGATTTCAAAAATGTTCATGCCCAAAAAAACGAAGGATAATGTAAGTCTACACACACTGCTATTTCTTTCCATAAATTTTTTTATTGTTTTTTTGTCACGTCATCTACTTTCCGTTCATCACCCTACACTGATGATACATTTATAATTTTTCAAGATTTTTCAATCACTTTCAAGGACATTTCCTTGTTTTCAAGGAATGTGGCACGCAACTCGGGTCTAGCAATCGAGATTTTGGTGCGGAAATGCAACCTAAATCCGTCTTCGTAAAGCATACTATAGCATCCGTTTGTTCTTGATGTAATGTGTTTTTTGTTCAGGATGGTCGGAAGAGCTCACAAGCATGAAGGAATTTTAACTAGGTCAACCATCTGCGCAGCATCACTGATAGAGAACGTTTACTTCGAGCTGTTATCATTTGTAAGTTCCGTGTGTTTGTATCGGCATCGGTGGTTCAGTGGTAGAATGCTCGCCTGCCACGCGGGCGGCCCGGGTTCGATTCCCGGCCGATGCAACCTTTTTTTTTTTGTATTTTAAAGTTTGTAAATCAACCAGGTTTTTAACTCGCAGATCCGCGAAAGTGATCAGACATCAAACATGCAGAGAAATTAATCAAGCCATTACATTAGCATTCTATGACCAATTATATTACTTGACTCGTAAAGCTTATCGTAAAAGTACGCACGTCACGTCTATCAAAATGATGGTTGAGTTCCAATGATGTCAGATTCAATCATTCAACGTAGACTCAGTCTTATGAGTCCTCACGGCATTTTTATACGGTACCGAAGAGGCTGCGAAGAAGCGTTTCGCAATTTTGATGTGGAGTCATTGCCACGAACGAATTTAAAATATTCAATGTAACTTTCAGTTTAGAAGGTACACTATTTTATCATTTACTTTTCTTTCTTATCATGTATGTTTGCAATCTCCCAGTGCTCCGTGCTCTTGGATACCAGGCACATGTAGAAGAAATATAAGAAAACGAAAACGAACTCTTTTTTTTTGTTGTTGTAAGGTTTAACTGATCCGAAGTCAAACCAGCAAAGAAACACAACAAAACTTTATTGTAAGGTTTCAAATACTATGGCGTTGCTGTACTGTTTAGTCCGCGTGAAACCTCACTGGTGTTTTCAAATGTTTTGACCACTTTCACTTTTGCACACAATAGATTAGCTAATGATTGGTACATTCTACTTGGCTAAAACACATCGCTGGAAAATGTTTAAAAACCAATCGTGTTAGTGTGTTTAGGACCGCACTACAGGTAAATCAGGGTTCGTGCGAATCCTAGAAAACCTGGAAGTGTCCCGGAAAGTAATAATGAAATTCCATGCCTAGAAAAGTGCTTGAAAGACTTGAAACATGATATATGTAATATCAGTAGGTGATGAATGGAAAGTAGATGACGTGAGTGAAGAACACTGAAAAAATTCAGTTAAGGAAATGCGTAGTCGAGTGTGTAGCGTTATTATTTGTTTGTTTCTTGGGTATATGGAAAGTTTTGAAATTTGGGCTCGGTCTTGAATTGTATTTACGTGTGTAATGGTTGGATACAGCAGTAAGATTTCACGTGGACTAAACAGTGCACCAATACTGCAGTATCTGAAACCTTACAGGAAAGTTTGTTTGTGTTTCTTTGCTGTTTTGACTTAGGATCAGTTAACCCTTACCTTAAGCAGCAAATGAGTTCGTTTTTGTTTTCTAATTCTTGGTACTTTGACATACCATGCAGTTTACATTAGCTTGTTTTAATGTTTTGTATCTTTATTAATTATACGGTTTGCGCAAATCAACATGGAAACGAACCCTTTAATCTTCAGTTTACGTCTTGCAGCTGGCGTTTGCTGTTTGGCCTTGTTGAATAATAACAGTGTTTAAAGCACTGTAAACCAATCAATATGGTCGTTTAAACCTCCCTAACCCTTGAACCACTTGGCCAATCAGAAAAGGCCTTATGGAAACGGCACATCTACAGAGCAATGCCTGTTTTAAGCTAAGAACCAGCTTTATAGGACAAAAGAGCGTATAGTAGAAACGTGTCGTGCCAACAAGAACAAGAACAACAACAACAACAAGCCAAAAATGAAAATCACGGTTCCGACTCAAGTCCAAATTTCCGATGTGACAAACTGGAAATTAATAAAAGTTCGGACACATGTTCACCAAGTCCAACAATGATTACATACTAAATTTGAGAAGAAAATATTTAAATACAGCAGAGAAATTAAGCATCGAAATTTCGGCTTTAAAATGGGAGATTGAAATCAAACCTAATAATTTGTATAAAGTAGGTGCAAACCAATTTTTCTTAGCCTTTCACTCAAAGGTACACCCGGCCTGTCTTATAACATTCCGTCTGCCTTATAACAGCTACGCGCTGATCGCCATCCGCGCATATACCGCCGCCTAGGTCAACTGAGATAGTAGAACGCAGCTACTGTCTCAGTTGGCATTGTCCCTAATAGACAACCAGCACGAACGCATTAATTGGGTCGTCATTAATCGGAATGATTCTCGTATTTTAACATCACAGTTTATAATTTTCTAAGCTAGTGTCTTATAATTTTGCTTCGGCGATCTATTGGAATAATTAATTTTAATTTTTATCGCATTAGTCTTTTAGATTTTTGATCTTATGGTAATTATTAGCAAATTAGTACATGCACACACACACACACAGATGGTTATTGTAAGCGTGCAAAGGATCATATACGTGCGTCCCGCGGTAAATATAGTTAACAATTATTCAACAGAAAGTCTCCTATAGACGCCACATTTTAAAACCGATTTTTACCAAGGGATTGACTGGCGGTAAGTAAATAAACCTTTGGGGGCCGTATTTGATGTGGAGAATCGAGAAAAATGGCGCGGGGAGGATTGTACTTTTAACAGCTAGAAGCTATGACTTTCCCTCATAAAAAATTAAAAAAAGATCCTTCAATTTTACAGTCAGAAATATGAGCTCGTTTAAAAAAATCCTACATTTAATGAGGAAACAGAATGTGTAGTGTGCTTGTTGACATATTGATTTTATGGTTTATTGTGATTCAAGCTTTGCCATGCATTTTTTGAGCTTCCGACGCATTTCTGTCGTGTTCGTTCCCACAAAGCCAGTTGGTGATAACAGTTGGGGATACAGAGATCTAGCTAAACTAAGTACGTAGTGTTGGTTTATCTAATTATTTTATTTTATATTACATATTGTATTATTATATTACGACAATAATATCATGTGCTGAGGTCCAGGGTCCAAGTAGGCCTCAGCCCATCTCGTTGCGTTCTGGAAGAGAAAGAAGGTGCGAGAAGGTGAGGATTAAAGGCCGGTTGCCACCAAATTAGCATTGCAGAATCTAGGCCTATCGAGTTCTCTCTACCAAACGTTTACTCAATAATTAAGGAGTCACGTAGCTTGTTTGTAGCGTTTAAAAGCTTTGCTTTGCTTCCTGAGAGAGAGAACTCGATAGGCCTAAATGCTGCAATGCTGATTTGGTGGCAACCGGCCTACAATGGCGTGTCGACCGCTAGGTCATTAGCGTCAACCTCAGTCACAGTGTAATAGCTCGTGATGCCACTGCGCCACGCATTAACGGTGAAAGGCCCCGACAATGCACTCTTTTCAAGTTGATTATGGTGTTAGGCATTACCTAGCGAAATTGTCCCTCTACGTCCCGAGATAACCGTACCAATTTAAAAGGAACGGTTAATTTTACTATTTGCTAGCACACATCGTTGATTCAACCTTTAATGACATCGTCGTTGTCCAATCATATTTTTTCCCCCTAGCTTGCAAGTAGTAAATTTAATCTTTCCTCGTCCGATTGCATACGCCGCGCACATTTCAAGTAGAGCACACCAGTCCGTGGGAACGCGTCTTGGCAACAGGTGTGCAGCGAAGGTCATCCGTCCCGTCCCCCCCCCCCCCTCCCACCCATCGCCTATCCCATTCCAACCGTATCTTTGCCTATTAAATGGCGGGCGGCCCGTCAGCTACCTACCTCCATGCTAATTACCAACGCGATCTCCAATTTGATCAAAACTTAAAACCTTTCATCGAGCTACTGAAAAAGCTTGTTCGTTTCGCGCATACTAATGAACCTCAAGTGACGTCATCCCAGTCAGGTTTCGCGAGAAAATAAAAGTGAATGCCACAACCCCGTGAACGGGAGTTTGTTGGGAGTAACGGTTTAGGATGGAAAATTATAATAAAAAAATATATAAGTTCACTACACACGGTTAAAAAAATTGTAAAAGTCGAAAGTGGTGGGTGATCTCACAGAATTCTCAGACGAAACCTTGTCTGCCGCTATGATTTACAGCCTGCAGATTTAACTCGTAGACTTTTAAGTATACAATAAAAAAAATAGACGAATTGGTAGGCAAATATTTAATAATAGCATCTGCCCGCAGCTTTCAACCCAATATGCCTTAAAGGGGCATTCCAGTCAATAGAGCTAGTATAAGTTTTTCACAAATGAACTAGTCGTAAGGCTTCAATATTAAAGGGATGTACCTCCCAGCGCCATTTTTCTCGATCCACTACATCAAGTACGGCCCCAAAGGTCTATTTACTTAACGTTGGTATTTTCCTTGATAAAAAACGTTTTAAAATGTGGCGTCTAGGAGATTTTCTGTTGAATATTGTTAACTATATTTAAGAATGTGCCGTTCCTAAATGATCCTTTGCGCGCCTACATGACCTTGAATTTTATCTGTGTGTGCGCAGTAGTAATTTTAATTGGCTGCTAATAATTACAATGAGATCAAAAGTCTAAAGGACTAATGCCGTAAAAATTATAAATAATTATTCCAATAGATCGCCGAAGTAAAATTATAAGACACTAGCCTAGAAAATTATAAATTGTGATTTTAAAATACGAGAATCATTCCAGTTTGTGACGAAACAATTAATGCGTTCACGCTGGCAACGCCAACTGAGACAGTAGCTCCGTTCTTCGCTGCGAGGAACGAAGCTGCTGTCCTAGTTGACCTTGGCTACGGTAAAAGCGCAGTCGAACAGCGCGTGACTGTTATAAGGCAGGCCGGGTGTACCTTTAATTCTTTTTCTTGGTTCTGTGTTGCACACGCGAGTTTGCTCTGCGATACAGATTTCCACTCTTGTAATTTCGTTGCCGATAATGAATATCATGAATGCTTTGGAGTGTAATAAACGTATCTATCTATTAGTTTTTTTTTGAGGGGGGGGGGAGTAGGCCCCAGCGTTTGTTTTCGCCTCGTTAATGTTCGTTCCCAGACTTGAAACTTAATAGTTTCGAAGAATATCAAGTAAAAGAAAAAAAAACTTGATGGAAATTTAAGATTTTCCAAGAATGGATAAGGTTGCTGCGTTAATTAGGGAACTATGCGGTTCGCAATTCGTGGCTGTTGGGTGGTCTTGAACTTGTTATGTAATTGGTGGAGAATTTTTAACGACCAGAAATAAAATAAAAAAAGAATAGGCCATGCTTCCTTATGGCGTAATAAGCCGGTAAAGGTAAGTTCAATAATTTTAATTTATTCAAAAAGAATACAACGCAAAAAAATTGATGTTCTTGGTAAGCCTATCGACGGACGACGGCTCTGTGCCGTGACGTCATACTGAGTCAGCCATTAGCGAAAGAGAACAGAGGCAGCTTGGGTTTGATTGGGCTGCACCGGTCACGTGACCCGATACACCCGTCAACTCGGGTGGTGCTGTACTGTGGCAGCATTTTCTGGCTGTAAATTTGGAATCAATTTTCCAGGAGAACATCTAAAATGTTTTAGTTAATTTAGTTATTTTTAGTTAATGCACGGTGGTGATGTCACGCCCATGCTAATTGTGAAGCCGTTATAGACGGTTAATCTGAAAACCCACATACGCCACCGTTGGTTTATTTTGATAACCCACACTTTTTTCATAACCTAACACTTTTTTCGGAGTCTACACAACCCCTGGTCCACCATGTGACATATAATGACCGACTTTGAAAAACTACCCTACACAACACAAATTCAACCAGCACACCCCTTTGCAAACAGCATAAACACGCACATTTGCAACCTGCGACATTTTTCGTACTAATACTAAAAAAAAAACAACCTCGCGTACTTTGCGATGCCCCATTCCATAAAAAATGGCTGAACCCGGAAACCTTTGTCACGACGATACGAAAACTAGGATACTGACACTTTGAAACATACCTAAAAACCTACGAGACTCACAAGCAAACAGTGCATTTTGTACTCTCATCTTATTTAAACTATTAAAGTAGAAAAAAAAATATAGTTTTACCTTAAAACATAAGCATCGGCAACTAACGGAAAGGAACGTCTCTTCCTGTCGCTTCGACTTCGTACACCGGAAGCTTCTCACCCGGAAGCTTCCGTTCAGAAATCTACATAAGTCGCATGTAAAAACTCTTAAATTCACGATTCACAAATAAAATTTACAAACAAAAGTCTTTAAAACCTTAAATAAGTCTGGTAAGTTAGCTTGACGTCACACCTTAGCATTAAAACACACATCGGTGAACAAGACCCGGTAAACCTGTAATAATTGATCTTTTTCTCGAAACGGCACAGTCCAAATATCTTTGGGTAGCAAAATCGATCACACTCGCGCTAATCGCGCTCGTGCGATTTCACCACCGCTCGATATTTGAACTGTCCGTTTCTCGCAGACGATCAATTAGGTAATTATCTAGAATAACTACTATGCAAGCTAGCGACTTAATTCACCTACCTATCGATTCCGTTTGTCGTAAAACGTGCGAAAATCATAACGAAAACGTGTGCAAACGCTTATTTATTTTTTAAAAATTATTAAAACACGGTAAAACGCTACTCACAACACGCTAGAAGCTGCCGCTATTCAATGCGATGACACTGCAACGTAGAAAACCTGATTTCAACCAGAACATCAGCAAACGGAAATTACCTTCATTTGCGACGCAATAGCTGAAGCAGACGAGAATTTTATGCTTATATTTTATTTTTATATCAATATTTCTTTACAGTATGAAACACTGTCCGCAGGGGCGCGCTTCGCGCGCACTATTATATACATCGAGAATTTGTGTAATCAGAAATAGTATGACGCAAGCATTTGCGAAACAAGGAACAAATTATGTCACTTCCTTGTTTCACAAATGCTTGCGTCAAACTTTTTCTGATTACACCAATTCTCGATGTATATAATAATGCGCGCCCCTGCGTACTGTGATTCCGGCCCCAAATATCACCGTCTGCCTTGGAAAGAGATAATTTTCGTTTAGTAAAGTTGTGGGCGAAATCAGGTTTTCTATGTTGCGGTATCATCGCGTTGAATAGCGGCCGCTTCTAGCTTGTTGTGAGTAGCGTTTTAACGTGTTTTAATATTTTTTTTTAAATAAATAAGCGTTTGCGCACGTTTTCGTTATGATTTTTACACTTTTTACGACTAAAGGAATCGATAGGTAGGTGAATTAGGTCGCTAGCTTGCATAGTAGTTATTCTAGATAATTACCATCAATTATTTCGGGTTATCCGGGTCTCGTTCACGGATACTTATTACTTATTTTTAGTTATCCTAGGAGATGTTCTCCTGCTTAGGGAATACGGTTTATAGAGCAGCGCCGAACACGCATTGTTCATATAGCGGAGTTCTTATACATTGAGCTAGCTGCTAGGGGATAAAAATATTAACGCACTTTGTCAAACTAATGCTGTGAGAGCAGCTGTCTTGCACCTAAAAATGCTCAATTTCTGGAATTTGTTGACAGCTGCTGCAATTTTTCTACAAGTGGCATCATTTGTTTTCCGATTAACAACCTTAATATGTGTTTAGCAGCGCAACGGAATGGACAAAACAATGTGTTTTACGCCCAAGTCCTCTCCCACACTATCGGCGTGACTAAAGATGCCATTGTTTTTTTTACCTCCATTTTCATCATGTGCCACTTGCAGCTAGTTCAGTGACCGGCTAAATGCTAGTCCCGTAGTCAACATGGCGCCATTGTCGCTTATCTTTTAAAGGTGCGGTACATGCATCCCTGTTGTCTTTCCTGTATGACTCAATTTTGCGAGGTTAGTTCAAACGTGTGTAAATGTTGCCAACACAAACATTTCCGTGATTTTTCTTTCGTGCGAGACGGTTTTGCGACATTTTACTCTACCCTGTGTAAATGTCGCAAACGTTAGTCTCAACGGGTCGCAGGACATATCGGAAGGATTTATGTCCCTTTTAAAGGCACATAAATCCCTCCGTTCTGGCCGCTTTACTCTGCGTCACCTACGCTGAAATATAGTTCAAACGACCACAGCGCGCATTGCTCTACGACACTAGTTAAACTCATTTCGGGGCCGCGGCAACGTGACACATCGTACGACCAAGTCGCAAACATGAGCGAAGGATTAATTATCCTTCCTCCAGGGCCGCGGCTTGCCAGCGATGTGGCGGGAGTTAAATACCGCTCGGACCGAGCCGTTTAAAACAAGCCTAATAACATTCACGCGCCACTACTGACATCTGCATCGTACCCTTAGACCAGCAAATGAAAGGTAAATCAGTTTATATAAAACTATTTCCGCTAATGTATCGAGTGAAACTGTTAAAATATACCGGAGGGAGTTATGTGCCTTTAAGTGGACTATTTTTCCTTTCACGCAAGGCTAACTGGGATTGAAGCTGTGTTCCTCGCTCATTAAAGGCCGTTCAGCTTGGTCAAGACTTCCTATATTTAAAAGACTTAACGCTCGGTTTCACGTAGTGTTAACGGGATGCACAGAAACGTGATATTTCTCATTATTAGATTTACCGGTGTTGCAGTGCTAAACGAACATTATTTTACGGTAATGGTGACTATTCTTGAAGTCTTCGGACGATTTACTGCTACGTCAAAGGATCATTTAACACATTTTTAATGAGAATTGAAAACGCCGTAGCGTATTATACAGTACAATACGCACATACCTAGGTTCTGCTTACGTTTGAAATTCATGGAATTAAACCTCCAGAGACTTTGTTTTGTCGTGGAGTGGACAAAGAGGTACGTAGCATGAAGCCATTGGTGTTAAACTGTAATAATTTGGTGTCAATGGAGTGTTTTATGTTTAAAATCCACCCGTTACGAGTACCTTTCACAATCCGCATGCGAGAGCAGTAACTTTTTGGGGTGTTCGCAGCGCGACTGGTGGCAGAATCGGCGGCTAACTGGACGAGGCGTCGAATTTTTAACGTTAAGCCTTTACATCCAGGTAGCCTTGGCTTGGTGTTAGTTAGTGAAAGATAAGCTAGGAGCCGACAAGTACCGTATGGCCTGAGAACCGAAGAGAATTGGTATTTTAATTACACGATACCAAAAAATGTTGACCCCACCGACTGGCTGTAGAAAAATTAATGCCCCCCCCCCTACCCGGAGCCGGAAAAATTGTGAGCCCCCCCATTCCCATAAAGTATGCATCAACAAAACATGGATATTGAGGCATGTCAAATGTTAGACCTTGACATTTTAAATTACTTCAAAATGCAAAACATTTTCAGTTTAGAGGCACTTGCTGACCTATAACAGTTCTCTAGAGTCAATAATATGTGCCTTACACACAAAGCTCATTTACTGTATTGCATTATCCCTGCCATAACATGCAGTGAGTAATAGTTATTGGCGAGACATTAGCGGTTATCGATTTCTAACCCATGGCTGCGATTATTGGTCCGAATCAAGTATGCTAATAAGTCCGCCCTCTACCTATTTGCCAACTTGAGCCGGGCCAAAAATCGCAGCCGTGGGTTAAAAATCGATAACTGCTAGTTTCTCACCAATAAATGTTTTATCCCACGGTTGGGACATCAAGTCAATTCGTACTTAAATAAAACGTGTTTGTGTTTGTGTTTGTGCTGTGCGATAATTGCTTCGAGAATCAGTATGTTGCTATTAATGAAGGTCATTCCATTTTGGTTTATGGAGGGGGAGTGGGTGAGAAGGAGACACACGCGTCGTTTGGCCAGATTTCACGCTAGGAAGCTCGCTCGTGTGTTCGTAGCTGGTCGGAGTTAAAAAACGTCCATAAGAGGCAGCAGGGACAGAATGGCATTGTGCTGGGACATTTCTGTCACGGTATGTAATTTATTTTGTGCGTTTGTAGTTTGAGAATTGTTTAAAAAATACGTTAATAGGATATCGGTATAAATGAAGATCATTTCATTTTAGTTTGTGGAGGAGGGGGGAGGGGAGAAGTTACGCAGAGTAAATAAGCTTAGCGATGGGCCAGACATGTGAGAGTTAGCGTGGATAGGATTTCATTCGGGATATTCAGGCAAGTTAAGTAATTCCTTTTGTACGTTTTTATTGCATTACTTTTTTGCACGCTGTATTTGGTTGTTGGTGTGTGCGTTCCCGGCCGTGTGATCCGGAAGTGTCAAAAGTGTGGGTTATCGACAAAAGTGTGGGGTAACTTGATAACCCCACAATTTTTGCGATGACGCACACTTACGGTCACGGCTACGGGATTTAACCTACGGAAATTTAGCATGGCATTGAGTTAGCGTGACGTCATAGCCGTGGTATAAATAGTTCCATAAACAGTCGTACGTTATTCCCAAAAGAAAAAAGCAAACAAGTCATTTTGCTACGAATTTTTGGTAGTTTATGTCTGATAGTGCACTTTTACATTGTAAACTACTAGCCTATACTACAAAAACTTCCACCTTCCTTAGACGGTGTTACATGAACAAGTGCCAAAAACTGTCAGCGCAGAAATTTGGAACACGTGCTCTTCTCACAGATTGTTAGAACAAGTTTCAACGAGGAAACAACCTACACCAGACTTGAAGGGCGATGTACGCAGCCGCGTGAACGAGTTGACAATGTTTACATTGGTGAAACTAAGAGAAGAGTTAGCAAACTTGAGATGAGACCAGGTGAGATCCTTGTTCTCACTTAGTGTAAAAGCTCTATTGCCGAGCTTTTCGCACGCTTCCACTTCCCCCAAAAAATATGCCCCCTCCATACGAAGCAGACTAAAAATTATGCCCCCCCCCCCCCCCGACAGGCTAAAAAGGGTGCTCCCCCCCACGCCCGTGTTTTTCCCAAACCTCCCCCCCCCCCGCCCCAGCGATACGTATGACCGGTCCCTTATATATCAAGGTTAATTATATATATATATATATATATATCTTTTACACATATTGCGAGAATTTGCCTTATATTGCGAGATTATAATCCTTATTGCCATCTTATTGCGAGGATATAAGCCTTATTTGCCTAATCTGTCTTATATTGCGAGAATTTGCCTTATATTGCCTTATATTGCGAGAATCCGACGCTTACTATGGGCTTCTACGCGTACACTTCGTTCATACCCAGTGTTGCCAGATACCCAGACATGTCGGGATTTCTCCAGACTTTTTGACAGTGTCCTATAGACATCCAGACTTTTGCTTAAAATTGCCTAAAATCTCCAGAATTTTAACTGAGCTTCAATTATCTGTATGAATGAAGAATGTTGGTTTGAATATTGCTAACTATTGTGTACGCCAGTGACGTTTTTTTGCATCTGCGCAGACTGCGCTGCTGGTAAGTGTTGGGGTGTGTGATTAGCGGCGTCACGGCACGGCAGAATCGGATATTCTCCTTCTACTTACAATAACGTTACGCGACATTAGTGATGCCAATACCAGATGTCGCTTTTAAACATTTCTTTTAAAGTTAAAAATCGAAAGATTTTTATTTATTTGGTTTCACACAAAAAAAAAGTCCGTCTTCAAGGTCAAAATTTAGTACTTATACCATCAAACTGTGAAATTAGCGTAATTGGTGAGAATCTCCAGACTTTTTGGATGAAATCCAGACTTTTGGGGTTGTTTTCCCAGACAAACCGTACTTCATATCTGGCAACACTGTTCGTACCAGCACACCAGTACTCTACCGTTCTCAGCTCGTATGACACTCGGTACCGTCTTAAACGACCAAACAGAGCGAACCAAACGCACCACTGTTGGCGATAGTTTGGCTCATTTCGTTCTAATAGTCGTGTTGATGCGACTTTATTGACGTCAACATCGTCAGCCATGAATCTGTTAACGGCAAAATGTTACCTCGTGCATGCTCAAACCTCCACCCAAGCAACCCACCTCCCTGAGATGGTTCGCAATTTGGCATTGCTCTCACCTGGTCACATCTGTTAGCCCAATCCTGGTTAAATCCATTAGCCAGGTCTGGTCGCGGTGAAGGTATGACGTATCGAGCTTGTTGAGCTGTGTTGTTGTTTAGGAAGGTACTGAACGGTTGACGCATCATCACTGCGTACACGCGACGTCAAGTTTGGAGCCAAACTGTCTCTAACAGTGGTGCGTTCTGTTCGCTCTGTTCGGTGCTTTAGGAAGGTACTGACTGTATGGCTCCTAGCGTGTCTTCCACTAACTAAATGAACGGAATGGCAACGGCTGGATTGCGGCCCTTTGGCTAGTTTTATGGTGTCATTTTCCGCCGGTACCGGTTGCCGGGCGTTTGTCAGAATGACCCTTAATTCCCGAAATGCACCAAGCTGACCAGCCTTTGGTGAGCGAGAAACGCAACTTCAATCCCACTTGGCCTTCCTTGGATAGTACAGCAGCAGGTAGTAAAGTCAGTACTCTGCTGGATGGCGCCGCACGCATATAGACCTATTGTTTGTATGATTAAGTATAGGCCTGTCATTTGCATTAGCCAATATTTCCTAACTATTGTTAGGAAGGTCAAACTAGGCCCAATACGCGAAGTAATTTTCGCCTACAGCACGAAGTGATCAGAAACTCGCAAGAAACTGGCTGAACTAGCAGTTCTCTCCCATGACCGGTAACTTAACCGGGCCCGACTTACAACAATATTAGGGAGGGGGAGGGTTGTAGACAAAATGGCCGCCACGAGTGGCCCATTTCTTTTCTTCGCGGTCTGTTCGGGAATTGGCCAAGCAAATCGCATCGGTGAATTTTTGTACGGTGAGCTATTAAACTACTCGACTGCAGATAGCTCTTCAGTAAATGGCGACATGTTCGTTTATCCAGAAAGTGTTTTAAGGAAGAGTGGCCGGATTCTATTGTACTGAAGGCGTCACCCTCGGTTGACAGAAAGCAGCAACAGGACAAATCAATCGCATCACCGGCGTTTTCGGCGGCCATATTGTCAAACCCAGTCGGGTGTGCTATTTTTAATCCAATATCCAGCCGGTCCTATAGTACAGCCCTGCCTCTTCTTAGCATATTTATATAGGCACCTAGGGCCGGATCCTTTCAGGGCCGGATTAAGCCTCGTACGGTGGGGATTTCCAGTTGAGGTCTAAACACGACCGGGCGTAATGTAAGCCCCGGCCTAGCTAGACCACGACCTCATGACTAAGCTTCGGACCAAATTACTGGTGATTTCAATGCTAGTCTAAGTTGGAGACTTACTAGTACAGTACTAGCTAGACCCCGACTTTTGGCCTAAAGTAGTACTGGGTAATCTTGGCGATTTCCATGTTGAGGTCTAGCTAGTACAGTACTCTGATTGGTTAATACCCTTCAGGTGACATCATATCACCTGCAAACATTATCAACGCGTTTGGCTTCTCCAAGACACGTCGAGATTCGTGTATCATTGTTTTCAAGCAAATTTCGGTGATTTTTCTTATTCGGTTTTCAGGATAGAAGTTTTCGTAAAAACTTAATTGTGACTGAATCAGTTTAAAAAAAAATATTTTCTTCCCAAATTTATCAGATTTCAGTTTAAAATTACATAAAATTACATTCAAGGGTATATTTTGGACGTCTAGGCTATATAATGAATGCCAATGAACTGCTGTGTGCAAGCATGGCAGAAGGGGAGAAATATTTTTCAAAATGACTGTCAAGAGCTGAAAAATAGTAAAATCTTTGGTCAGTTTTATCCTAAACGACCTAGAGGGTATTACTGCAAAAAACTTGCACTTTTTAAAGCAACAAGATGTTCCAGTTTTTCAAAAATGAAAAAACTATGGGAAAAAATGGCAGAACCTTTCATTCAGTTTTGTTCAAAACAATTTGAGGTATTATTGGAGAAAAGCTTTTAAATATAATATGAAATCGACATGCTCCATTTTAATTTTATTCTCCCTTGATTCAGGGATGTTAGGTAAATGTTTCCCTCATTTAGCGTCCTTTCGGTCGCTTTTGTCATTTAATTTGAGATCTTATGGACTCTTATTGTCAAATTGTAACTTCGAATTTTTTTGGAATATTTAACAAGTTTGTTGTATAAAAAATGGAATTGTTTCTGCATTAATACAAAACGATCTTCAAATCGTAGTAGCGATAAGTTAACAGAAAAAGGACTGCAGCAAATCAACTCAGTTTTTAATTTTGCCAGCTATACCCGATTTTCATGAAGTACCGCTTTAGTTCACGTTCTGTTTTAACGAAAACAATAGCAGAATGGGCTAGCAGACGAACTCGTAAATAAAATTTGTGATATTTCACCACTTCAGACAGCGAAAACTTGGAAGAAATCGTTTACTAAAGTTTTGTTTTATGCAGTTTTGTTAACGTTTCTGCCGTACTTAAGAAAGTTTTTAAATCCTGCCAGTGATGTTGTGTTGGAATAGTAATATATCAGTAACTTCCCCCCCCCTCCTCCGAAATACCAGTTAGGAGTTATTCCTTTCAGAACCGCCTTCTGAGCACTGTCTAACAGAGAAAGGCTACATGAAGTAAAATAGCCAACTCAATTTTTAGTTTTGCCAACTGTGTATGATTTTCGCGAAGTTAATTCTTATCAAGACTTTTAACTTGGTGGAGAAACAGTTTAAAGCATATTTTATTTGTAGTTTCTACATTATCTATGACATTTTTAAGCCACGGTGGTGATGGGCTAACAGGCAAACAAAACGGCTCTTTTCCCACTAGGCACAGCCTAGCTCTGAGTTCGCATACTAGTCTGGTAGCAGGGCCAAAATCCTAGAAGTAAGGTCCGCCCAAAGTTTTATGGTGTTTTGTGTTTCTTCAAGACATACTTAATGAAATTCTGCAGGATGCCACTTTGTCACCCTTGAGCAAATTCAAGATGGCGGCCAAGATGGTTGAAATATCATATATCGGCCATATCTTTGCATATAGAACAGACAGGATAATTAATTTGGTGTCTAATACTATGTTTTCAGGGTCATGCAGGAAATACTAATAACGGATTGACTTGTTGATAAAATATAGGGGCTGGTAATTACAGTGACGTTCGATTTTTTGCTCATTTTCAGCTTTCAACTGCTATTCTGAAGTTTCTAATTTAGGTGGACGACTCCAATTCGGTTCATTCGAAGGAAGACATTCCCAGTGACGTTTTTATGGGGGGGGGGGGGGGGGGGCGGCCACAATGTTTGGCCAGTTGGCAAATCAGTCGGCAAAATTACATAATTTCTGGCCAGTCGGCAAATCAGTCAGAAAAATTGCATTATTTTTTGGCTAGGTGAAAATCATGTCGCTAAATTTCTGGTTTACACCCCTCCAACTTTAATCTTCCTGACGTCTCTGGACATTCCGACCTTTCGAGTGAACCTAATTGGAGTCATCCTCCTAAATTACAAACGTCAGAATAGCAGTTGAAAGTTGAAAAATAGAACAGTGACTGTGATACCAGCCCCTAGTAAAAAGGGCGTAGCTCGGTCCCTAACAATGACAAACCCATTTATTTACCCTTGATGCAAAGAAGACAGTCCCACCTTTCGAATGAATATAATTGGGGGTCTTCCACCTAAATTAGAAACGGCAGACTAGTATAGTTGAAAGTTGAAATTGAGCGAAAAATCGAACGGTGACTGTGATACCAGCCCCTAAAAAAAGAAGTGTTACGCTAAACCGAAGTGTTACGAAAGCTAATAGAAAAACTCGTCAACTTGAATTTGCCAACTGTATTTTGTACGTCTTCTTGGACGGTTGGGGGGGGGGAGGGGGAGGTTCCCCCCATCCCCGGGGTTGCTATGGCCCCGGTACGAATTAGTTATGTTAATATCTTAATACTTCGAAACCCTAAACCAATTCACATTTACGAACTGAAAACTATAATGTATCCCTATTGGAGAAAGGGAAAATTATCATCTCTTACTGACCTGACGACAACCTTTAACCACAGGGACACTTGAGTTGATCTGGTGGGGAAATATACCCCTGAAATCACACTTCATATCAACACTCACGTCGTGCAGTAAAGCATCGCTTTCGAAAGACGTGCTTAAACCTCAACTTAGATCATGGTGTGCCTGGGTCTAAATTTTATCCTTAGTCCCAGGCCTAACATGCTCATTAACCCGAGGATTATCACTAAACCTGATTGGAAATCACCGATTTTTTCAGCTTGGGACTAACTGCTCCGTATTAAGTTAGGCTGCAGCTTAGGGGCTCTACATTCCTTAGCCCTCAACTTAGTTCGCATTGGAAATCGCCGGATATTTGTGATACCAAACTTACGCCCAAGATTAACTGTAGACCTCAACTGGAAATCCCCACCAGTAGAGGCCTGGTGTTTAAGATTTATTGCGGCCCTCTTCCAAAGTCGGACTAACGAGGAAAAGACGCCTGTGCCGTTTGGAGGGATGACATGGGGTCTTACCATTATAAACTTACTTATCCATCTGATAATGCTGTAGGCCTGAACTGCAACCATCGGTAGGTGGTCTGGGGAAAGTGTTTTAAACTCCCCATGCGCAAAGTCCAAGTCTAACGCCAAGTCATGGGAGCTTTGATTGTTTTAATATACTTGCTGTTATTTCCGGATACAGTGTCCATTTTTAAAGCGTCTTCTATGTTTTAACGATCGCTGTTTGGTTGATTTTTCTCAGTTTTATTGAACCATTTCGTAGAGTGGAATGTGGGGGGGGGGGGGGGGGGGGAAAAAAAAAAAAGGAGAGGGGGGGCTGGAAAAAAGGGTATAGTGGGGGTGGGGGGCGATTTGTATCTGAATGGAATAGTTACCAGCCGGAAAACAATCCAAATAGGGCACTGGTTTACTTCGGTGGAGGGAAAAAACTACCCAGAAATGTGGGAACAAAAGACTGCCTGTGCCATGGCACAAAGGCACTATGGCCAGTCCAAGCCTGCCCCCCCCCCCTCCAGTACCGCAATAAAAAAAATTCCTTTTTTTTAAACAATAATTTTTAAACAGTAAAAGTATATTTTTTTTTAATATTTAAAACAATCCCTTATTTTAGTTTTCTCGTGACCGTGAGACATCCTTGAGGCCCTTTTTCGGTCTGTATCCTGGTGCTTCAGCACCCAAACCACCCCCCCCCCCCCTCCCCCCCCCGGACAGCTTTTTTCCCACGGGGGGGGGGGGGGGGGGGAAGAGGTTGTGGGGAGGTGGCGTAGCATCATTCTTAACACGCTGAATCCAACACCAGTTGCAAAAAATGTGCAAATCAGCAACGAGATTACACTAATTTTCGTAGCCTTAGATTCTAGACGTGCGGTAACCTTTTGAGAAAAAGATCGACGGAAAGAAACGATCGTCCCTCTCTGTGAACTGGCTGAAAGGTGTGTGCCTACGTGCTGCGCTGAGACCTAGGCCGAACCGAAACACACCTGGTCAGCTAAAAAGGCGCAATCATCAGCCCGCCAGATTAAATTACGCTGGACAGACGGACCGACGAAGACCATGTATTTAAGAAAAGAAAAAAGAAAAAGAATGGAAAAAATAAACAGTTTACGCTGCGGCGGCCGAATCGCTCAATGAAGCGCCGTGATTTTAGCCTGGGGTTCCGTTTCACGAGACGCACCTGGGCGGGTCTGTTCCTTGCCACCCCTTCCCCCGTCCCATTCCCTACCGCTTTTCTTACAGTCATTCATGAACGAGACATGAATGTCTATTTAGCACCAATCAACACCAGTGTTCACTTGTTAGCTCCTCCCCAACCCACCAAACATCATAAATCAGTGGTTCACCATGGAGCTGTAGTGTGGTAATATACGGAGCTGATCATTTCACAGACAATCATTTCCACAGACACGATCATTTCATAGACACTCATTTCACACACACGATCACTTCACAGACACGATCATTTCACAGACAACCATTTCATAGCTATATAAGTCCATGGGTTCACCCAGAACAGTAGCTAGCGGCGTGTGTGTGTGTGTGGGGAGGAGGGAGGAGGGGGGAGGGAGTGTAAGCGTAAAATTGGGTGGAAAGGCGCATCATTGCCAGTCCCCCCCCCAAAAAAAAAAAAACTCCTATCTACGTCCCTGGAGGGAGCCCTCACCCCAAACCCGAAGAGAGTAAAATTTTCTAAAATTAGAAAGGCACTTACACTGCAATTGAAAAAAAATTCAGAAAATTGGCTTATTTCAACGTTTTAAAGGTACTAAAATGCTGAAAAGGAGCTGTTTATAGGGTCCAAAAGATTCCCCTCCCCCAATCTCCAGATCCCTTTTAGCTAAATTGTCAGAGCCCATTTTCAATTCCAGTTATTGAATTGACTGGAATTGACTTCTCTTACCCCCTCCTCGAAGAATGCCAACTATCAACTGTTTGTCAACTGTTTGTCAACTAATGGCGCTATTTATAAATAATAATAATAATCTTTATTGCAATTACAGTTACACTGCAATCCTCGAAGCTGTTAATGACAGCTTGTGTGAGTTTCACTTGCATCCTCTTCTTATACAATTATTATTATTATCATTCAACATTTCGCAGCGGGATTTAGTTTCCAACACTTCTTGTCGAGTACAATAATAATAATATATCAATACGATTAAACAAGTTTCAGCCTTTTCTGTCGCATAGTTATTTATCCTCAGATGGCTGAAAACAGCCGAACTCCCTTTGCTGTAAAGACACAACGTGTCTAGTGGTCGCCATGCTCATATATATATATATATATATATATATATATATATATTATCTGGATGTTATCGTTTTATCTTGACGGCGACACACTAGCGTGTGTCTTGATTAGGCAAATTTCAACGTTATTCACGTCGTTTTTTCAACAAGAAAACGGTAAGCTGCGTCATTAATAATGACTTTTATGTTGTCAGGCGACCAAAGTCTCCCGGTCCAACATGTTTCAGCCTTTTCTGTCGCATTGTTATTGGCTGAAAACAGCCAAACTACCTTAGTGGTCGCCATGCTCATATATATATAATATGGGAGTTATCGTTTATCTTGGCGGGCGACAGCTGTTTGATGTTTTGGCGTTTGTATGCACCATTTTGAACGTTTGCTCACAAACTTTCAAAATGGTGTATTCAAACGCCAAAATCGGTTGACGAACAGTAAAAATATCTTCAATTTTGTTTATTGCCGATCTATCCGCATTTCATCTATACTGAACCCGATTTCAGCAAATAATGGAGAAGATCGGAACGATAAAGATCGGGATCGGTACTCGGGATCAGCCTATATCCTTACAAAATGTGCTTTTAGTTGCGCGCAGATAACAGGCACACGTCTGCTACTGAGGCCGTCCCTTTATCATCAACAATCATTTTTGGCGACGTAAAATAAATTTTGCGTGAACAAACTATGACGGCATGGACCAACTACGAGCTCTTGTTGTTGGCTCTAGGCTCTTGGCCCATTTTGTCATCCTGATGGTTCCTCAAACTCCGTGTCCGATTCCGTTTTTTTTTTTTTTTGGTAAACCTTGTCCAGACACCCGTGCTACTGCATGCAAAGTTTGGTTTAGATAGTCCTTGTGGTTTTCGCGTGCTGCGCGGTCTTCTGGAATACATTGGAGTATAATCACAGCCTAGCGCCGCTCCAACAAAGTTTGGTGGTAGCGTACGGTAGTAAAACCAATTTATCAAATTTCTCAAATTGTCCTAGCGGCCGCTCATGCGCATTTCGTGCGGAAGGACAGAAATTCGCCATTTAACTATACAGATTCGTGTGTATCCTTTTTTGCTACGAATTTACCCTCGAAGGAGTAGGGCCCATGAAATTTTAAAGGCCCACATGGATACGTAAGCTTTGTGAGGGTCTGGGTCGGGTGCCCTGAAGAAAGTGAGCAGTATAGCAGCCCACTGATCAGAGTCTTGGCCTCCAAATCCAGTGGTCGTCGGCTCGAATCCCATCCTTCCTCCCCCATTTCCTCACCCAATATACGATACATAATTATGGGACTTACGTGGTCATCGTGGTTGCTGGAGGTCTGCGGATCTGGTCGAACACCTGGAAGGGGACCAAGGCAAAGTCCCTACCTGATTACGAAAATGGTATGTGCACTGATGTAAGAAGTGGAAACGGAGCCAGTAGCACAGGCGAAAATGGTAATAAGAAGCTTATATTTCGGTGTCAATAAAATTAACGGGCGACACCATCATCAGAGAAATAAAGAATAAAAATATAAAAAAAAACACCTTACATTACTAATTAATGGGCGTCCACCATGCAGGCGTCATGGGTGAACAGGCTTCTAAAACATTAAAATAACGTGTAAGAGAAGGCTAAAAAACGTCAAATTTTGCAGAGTGTATACAAATGTAAGTTGCAGAAAAACCACCATATCAAATGGGCAAACCTAACACGTACAACTCATCATATTGGTGAAATCACAAAGTACTTACAGGGACGTGCGCGTGGGATGCGGGGAGCATGGAGAATGGACGATGGATGTGACGTTTGGGTGAGGCCACAACAACAAAGGGGAAATGAGGAGGGCTTGCACGGGGACAACAAATGAAACGAATCGTGCAAGAAATGGAATGAAAGTTGCGTGGAAATGAGCTAAGACAAGGACGGGAGCACACACAAATGGAAAGGGGGGGGGGTGAAGAGTAAAGAAAGACAAAGTGTAGGGGGGGGGGGAGAACAAGCAAAAAAGGTCCGAGGGCCTGGATTGAAATGTGGAACGGGGGGGGGGGGGGACGAAGTGTGCAAGATTACGGATTTGTGCGTGGGTAAAACAAATTGGTCCAGTGGGTCATAACTTGAGAAGTAGGTAAGATGTGATTGATGACGAGGTCATTGCGGCGAAAAATTCGAAGGCTTCAAGGTTGTATCGGGTGCGCTGGAATTTTTCGTAGTGGAGCACTTTGGTATCTGTGAAGTTAGGTTTATGGCCAGTTTGTTGTTGGTGTCGGAATAGGGAGCTGGAGTCCTTAAGGTAGTTTAGGTCGGATTTGTGGTTGCAAATTCTCTGTTTTAGGTTAACTGTTGTACCAACATATGTGCGTGGGCATCCGGCGCATGGAATTTCATAAACGACATGTTTTGGGTTGCCTCCGGTGGGTGTGTTAGTCCATTTTTGTTTGAGGTTTTGTTTGAGATTTTTGTTTGTATTTTTATTCTTTATTTCTCTGATGATGGTGTCGCCCGTTAATTTTATTGACACCGAAATATAAGCTTTTTATTACCATTTTCGCCTGTGCTACTGGCTCCGTTTCCGCTTCTTCGTCCCTACCTGAACTACCGGCCAGGGTAGCGTGAGAGGCTACCATGCTCCTTCAGTGGCTATGGGCACTATTCTGGCAAATTCTGGACAGTCTTTCAGCCCCTACGATGATCGGAGGTTTCCCGGTTCAAATCCCTGGGTTGGCTCCTCCCTTTACCAGATATTTCTTCTTGTCTAAAAAGTCTGGCAATGTTCAAAATTGAGCCGGTTTAGCCAAACGAGCGTTAAATTAGTTCGGCTGGCTTAAGGCTCAAAAGAAACTAATATTTTAAATAAATAAATAAAAATAAGAAGTCCCTATAGGAGGAATTGACCGTAACCCTTTTAGGGCCAACACTGCTCATTCTAAAGTAAAAAAGTTACACAGAAGTGCCTGTTAGTTTCGCTGTAACTGTGTTTCGAACAATGTTTTTATTTATTTTTTGCTGAATTCGCTACTACCAAACAGGTGGTATGAGGCAAATACCTTGCTAACGAGTAACTTCAATATCTATCGTAAAGTTTTGCATCAATATTTTCTTTTTCTTCGCAGCCTAAAGATAATAGCTATGATATCACTACACAACAACCGTGTCCACACACTCAACGTTGCAACAAACTAACACACGTCTTTATCTACTTTTTTCTCTTCTCAGTCCCCCCCGCGCCCCCCCCCCCCCACACCTCCACGGTAAGGAAGAAGGGTGATGTGTCGTTTTGACAGCTAATGGTATGAAGGAGGATTGATTTCTTAATCAGACGAAGCGAGTGTACGACAGACGGTACGTGCTCGTTTACACGTAAAAAGTCGTAAAAAAAAAAATTCAATCTTTGACATTATCAAGTATAACGCATCGGCAAAGGTCGTCCTGCAACGTGCCTACGATTGGAGCGATTACAATTTTTATTTAAAAATAAAAGAAAAAAAAAAGAAAAAAAAAAACCCAAAAGATTAAAACGATGACGCCATTTTATGCACACCTGTTCCTCTAAGTTTAGAGTTTAAAAAAAAATCCTCCCACGGTGTAGCGCGATGCGTGATTTGAAAGCCAGAATTGAATACTGCCGAGCGCGAGAAATCAGGATGCCCTTTGAATGATTTAAGAAGTACTGTCCCCCCTCCCCGAGCAAAAAAGCTTACGTAAAGTTGAAACAATCGGGTAAAATACCGATTGCATTAAAAGGATATACCTCCCAACGCCATTTTTCTCGATCCTCCACATCAAGTACGGCCCCAAAGGTCTATTTCCTTATCCGTTAGTCTTTCCCTTGCTGAAAATCCTTTTTAAAATGTGGCGTCTAGGAGATTTTCTGTTGAATATAATGGAACTTTATTTACTCAAAAGGCTTTCACTAAAGTAGACGGTTGTTACAGCAATCCTGAGCTCATTAAATATGGTGTCCCACAGGGTTCGGTTCTGGGCCCGCTTCTCTTTTCAGTATATTTAAATGATATTGTAAATTATGTAAAAAAAATTGTGATATTACTCTTTTTGCTGATGATATATTGCTAGTTTCTATCAATAACATGAAAAATATAATGAAACAAAACTTACAGCAGGATTTTGACAATATCAACGTATGGTTCCTGAAAAATGACGTTTTTATTAACGAGTCAAAAACAAATGTTATTGCAATTAGTTCTCCGCGTAGGATTATGGAGAATGATCAATTATTTCTTCACGGGGAACGTTGTCAAAACTCTAATATTTGTTCAACGACTTGTGTTAGTGTTAAAATGGTAAAAGAAGCAAAATACCTAGGTTTGAATATTGACCAATCTTGGAAATTTAAAACGCATATCAATTGTTTGATAAAAAAATTAAGAAGATTTCTGCCCTTCTTTTACAGGTTAAAGCATGTGTTAAATGAAAAAAAATAAGAAAATAGTTTTTGACGCCCTGATCACTAGTCATATCAGGTATGGAGTCGAATTTTATGGATTTGCTCCAGGGTACCTAATAGACAGACTTCAAAGAACACAAAATAAACGTATTAAGGTTCTATTTAAGACAGTAAATTCTGATACCTCGACTAAAGACCTATACAAAGATTACAAGATACTTGATGTAATAAAATTAAGAAACTATACAATTATTTTAAACAATTACTTTAATAAAGACCGTAAAATAGTGGATAGTTAAAAAAAAAAAGTTATCTGAGGGATGAAACCATTAGATACGAAATTCCTTTAGTAAAAAACAGTTATGGAACAAGATGTCAAAGTTTTTATATACCAACAATTTTTAACCAGCTACCAGCTGAACTCACTACTTTGACTAGTTTTGGCCAAGTTAAGCGAAAAATATAAATATATAAATAAATATAATATATAAATATTTTATGCTTTTTATGTTTTTTATATTCTGCTCTTAAAAATTAGAACCTTATTATTATATATTTGTTAAGCCATAGTACTGTATTATAAGTTTGATCGAGAATGATTCATGTTCATGATTATGATTGTGGTGTTCATTATCTTGTTGTACTTTAAAATTTGATTACTATTCTGTATTATTATACATTCAGTTTTGTTTTTCTCCGTATGTGTAAAGATGAGGTTTTTCTAATTTATTTTATACTTGATGTACCCCATACAAGTTTCTCTTTGATACTTCGGGGTACAATTGAATAAATAAACAATTAAAAAAAAACAAAAAAAAAACTAACGATCCGTCACTAAATGATGCATTGCGCGCGTACAATAATCATGACGTTTCATCTCTGTGTATATACATCTACTAATTTTCTAATAATTACCATGAGATCTACAATCTAATAGACTAATGCGGTAAACATTATAATTAATTATTCTAATAGATCGCCGAAGCAAAATTATAAGACACTAGTCTAGAAAATTATAAATTATGATTTTAAAATACGAGATTCATTCCGGTTTTTGGCGACACAATCAATGGGTTCATGCTGGCTGGACTATTAGGCGCAATGCCAAATGAGACAGTAGCTATGTTTTTCACTGCGAGGAACGAAGCTACCGTCTCAGTTGACCTTAGCTGTGGTAAATACGCGGATGTGATCGTCTCGTGGGTGTTGTGAGGCAGGCGGAAGGTTATAAGGCAGGCGGTATGTTGCTTAAATCGTCTCGCGATTGTTTGTTCCGGTTCGGCATTCTCTATGAGAAGACTACAGCAACGACTTTGTCCGTCCGTCTGTTTTTGTTACGGTATGAGATAAAGACGACACGTTTCAGTGACCAAAATTTAGTTAAAAACACGGCAAATTAAAACATCATTGTTTTCTTACAGCTAATATGCTTTCTTGACGTAACTCAGTGAAATAATAACATTTGATGGTCGCATGTAAACCCTCGGGATAACATGCAACTGTAAAAACAAAAGGATTGCGTTAGCGGCACACATTTAAAATAGTCTCATCACCATGCTGCGAGCATAAATAGGCAGGCACCTTATACTCTCGAATCGAAGTGTCCGTTATCTGCTACTCACGAACTTAAAACGTCAGGTAAAAAAAAAAATAGGCCTAAAAACTGAAAATTAGGCCTAAAACTAGGAAACAGGATTTGGGCCTATTGTAGGCGGAGTGGAGAGAAATTTATTTTAAATTTGTATTTACTCTCATTATAATGGCTTTGCAATACTTGCTAATGGTCCTTAAAAAGGTGGGGGCATTTTTCATTCGGCTTCATTTGAGCTGAAGTTCTTTGCTGGTGTTTTTTTTTACATTTTAGCTTTTTATTTTTATTTTAGGTAATAGGCTACGTTTCATGTAACTTTTAAGATGCTTTCGTTTGCTCCCACATGTTTAGCTTTTGTTTCGTTCTTTGAAGCGTCTTTACGCCATCGCCGCCATAGTAAATGTCACGTTAGTTGCCGCGGTAAGCTGGGAGGGAACGTGCCACCGTCAATAATGCTTACTTTCTTTATATTTATTGCAGAGTCTCTTTCCTAGATTTAAAATACTAACAATAAAGCATTGAATTTGAATTTAGATCTGAATTTGAATTCATTTACTAGAGCCTATTGACCTTGCGTCATGCGCTCCCTCTACAAACTTAAAGGGATATACCAGGTGCGACTATTTGATGTCCGGTCAACATGGTGTCGCTCGGTTCTGATTGGCGTTTTAAACGGAATCCTAGTTTCAGTTTCGGATTCTGGGCCTGTACGTAAGACGCAGGTATTTGTGAAACAAAGAAATGGTATTAATTTGATCTTTGTTTCACAAATGCTTGCGTCATACTATTTCTGATTACACTAATTCTCGATGTATATAATAGTGCGCGCGAAGCGCGCCCCTGTGGACTGTGATTCCGGCCAACCAATCAGAAACAAGCTACATGATGTTGACCGGGCATCAAATAGTCGCACGTGATATACCTCCCAGGGCCATTTTTCTCGATCCTCCACATCAAGTACGGACCCAAAGGTCTATTTACTTACCGTTAGTCTTTCCCTTGCAAAAAATCCGTTTTAAAATGTGGCGTCTAGGAGATTTTCTGTTGAATATAATGGAACTTTATTTACGAACGATCCGTAAGTATACGATGCTTTGCGCGCTTACAATAACCATGACGTTTCATGTCCGAGTCTCTGTGTGCATGTACTAATTTACTAATAATTACCCTAAGATGAAAAATCTGAAAGCATAATGCGGTAAAAAATTAAAATTAATTATTCCAATAGATCGCCGAAGCAAAATTCATAAGACACTAGCCTAGAAAATTATAAATTGTGATGATAAAATACGAGAATCATCTTCGGGTTGTGACGACACGATTAATGCGTTCACGCTGGTTCGTCTATAAGGCACAGTGCCAAATGAGACAGTAGCTACGTTCTTCGCTGCGAAAAAATAATACTGACCTTGGTTTTCGTATCTGCGCGGAAGGCGACCAGCGTGAACTGTTATAAGGCAGGCGGAATGTTATACGGCAGGCTGGGTGTCCCTTTAAACTATACTTAAAACTAACATAACCTAATCCAAAGTACCTTTAGAACAAACTAACGAATCAATAAAGCAACGAATTCAACGAATCAACGAACCAATGAGTTCATCCCCTGACCTAATAAAGCATTTAACTGCGAGCTGAACAATCATCTGTAACGATAGTACTTCACACTAATCGAAAGATCAGAATATCCGTGACTCCTTACGCCGCCTCCTACGACAATGTTGAAGCGCACACCTCTGGAACGTACTACAACTACGAACACAACTTTTTTTTTTTCAATCGGTATTATCACAATTAGTGATAATTCCGATTAATGGTGTCAGCTTGGTGTTAGCTTGAGTGTTAAAAGAGCATTTATATAATTGTAAAGCCTTCAGAACTTTTAGGCCTAATTGTTATCTCCCGTTTTAGTTTCGTAAGCGACAACAGCAGAGAATTTAGGCTTAATGCGCTCGAGGTTAGGCCTATTCATTCTTGCCACACGGTATGGAGAGTACAGTTTCCGTAGCAATCCAGGAATCTTGAAATTATTATACGAAGCCAAATTACTGTTCCGTGTTGCGATATAAACACGTCGTCTGCTACCTACTTTCGTTTTATATGCGCGGTCCTGCAGCAGCGATCTGAGGTTTCACATTTGGGGTTCCCGTTGATAGTTTCAACGCCACTTTGGTTGCCTTGTTGGGCTGAATTCCTCCAAGCATTATTTTTCGCATGCAACGAATGTGAGTTGTCAACGAATCCTGTTTTTTTTTTCACCATTTGGTTGCCTGTCTGTAGTGGTTACAGCAATATAATCAAATGTTATTATTTCATCGAGTTACGTCAAAAAAGATTGTTAGCTGTAAGGAAGCAACCATGATTTATTTTGGAGTTTTTTAAAAGTTCACTTGATTACCAGCAGCACAGCGTATGCTTCGTCGGAATTCTTTAACTATTCTAGATTCCACATTTACAATGACAAGTGTTACATCGACAAATTCGGAAAATCGTAATTTTATGGATTATAATCGATCAATTAACGGCAAATTCGAGATCAGCAATACTTTTAGTGCTATCTAGCAATGTGACAAATTTCATAGCAATCTGCACTTTGGTTTGGGCTCCACCCAGACTACAAAAGTGCAACCAACCAAACAACCAACATTTTGCAATTCGATGTCCGTTACAGGCTACGCTGTGTTCGCTACGCTCGCTCAGCTCCGCCAATCACGTTACCACGGCAACATCAAGTGCTGCGAGTCGCTGCTAATCTCATTCACATAACTACATTACGTCGTCTCTTCCCTCACTTTGCTCGCTATGACTGATCTACATACGTGGCGTGCGGCGAATACTGTATCTGTGTGTCGCAAGGCGCACCACATTGATGCTACTTATATACGGAATTACATCGGCAGGTAAAAAATAGGCCTAAAATCTAAAATAAGCCTGAAACCGGCAATTGTGGTGGTTATTTCTTTTAGATTACATAATAGAGATCACTGTTGCAGTGTGCGATACAGGTGTGGCAGAAGTGAACAGAAGACCAGCTGTGACTAGGTAATCGCTGCACCCGCTAGGCCTATACAATGTGCGCTATACCATATTAGTCCTAAGGTGTGCAAATCAGCAAACTATGGGCAAAATATGCAACTAATGGGAGTAGCAAATGCCTGCCAGAATAGGCGTTCACTCGCAGTAAACCCAGGACTCGAACCCAGAACTTTCCTCTGGGTGTTGTATAGGCCTATATCACACTGCAAAAAAAAAAGTGTGACTTTACACAACTTTCTTAAGTTAATTATTGTGTAACTTTACACAAAATCTGGAAAAATATAGAGTGTGCATTACACAGGATATTCGAGCAAGTAAACATACGACGAAAGATGCACATGGGAAGAGAGCAAAGTCTTCGATTTTTTTAGTAACAGATATTTTTGCTTCCCCTCTCCCAATAATTCGTTTTGGAAACGCCAATGTGTGTAATGACATCAGAAATATACGTGAAAGGCATCAAAAATTGCTTTAATTAAAAACATTTTGTTGTAGAATGAAATTACACAAATTAGCCGTGTATATTTAAAATGTTATTCGCTTGAGTTGCTGCTATCGTCAAATTTAACACCAATATCTGTAATGTTACACATCTTTCTTGTGCTATGTCGCTGTAATAAGAACATTTTCCGTTATGAACGCTGCTGTCGCTTTATTTCCCAAGGATTATGTGTAACGTTGCACATATTTTACGTGTTATTTCTCTGCAGTGACAATATTTCCCGCTAGGATCGCTGTTGTTCTGTCATTTCAAGTCATTTTGTGTAACGTTACACGTTGAAGTGTAACGTTTCTATCTGCCCTCCATTAACGAAGTCAGTCGTAAAATAGGAGTTTAGCTACACAAATACATTGAGTATTCATATAATTTTTTTTACAGTGCATATAGGTCTACCTGGTTCAGGACTGCTGAGACATACTGTATAATGACGATTAGTTGTTAACTGTAGTTCAACGAAGACATTGCGTTTGACAGACCCAAGGGAGGCTCAGGAGAGTTAGGACAGGAAGAACCGTGCTACGGAGAGATAAACCGTTCAATTCTTTAATCCTTATTGCACGACTGTTCCATTTGTTTTACTTGGGAGTGTGGCGCGGCAAATAAGCGTCCCTCCAGTGGCGATTGGAAAGTGTATGTTTATATGCACGTGTTAAATGCTGCCTATGGACGTTTCCTTTTGGCCATGTCAGTATGCCTCAGCGGTACGTCCTCGGCCTTTGGTTTCAAAGGTCGTGGGTTCAATTCCCCGCTCAGGTAGTCTGACATTTAAGTCCAAAAGGCAACGTAAATAGGTTTGCATCTGTATTTATTTAAAGAATGGGGGAGGGGGCGGGAGGATCCATTCCCTTATTGAATGGACCCCCTGTGGTAAGCCCCTCCCCGGTATTATGCTAATTTGGTGGCAACCGGCCTTTAATGGTAACAGGCGTGCTGCCCCCCCCCTCCCTCCCACTCCCAATGTCACAGACACACTGCCCCCACACACGGGCATTTGCCGTTCAGACCCTCCTCCCCACTCCCAGTTTCACAGTTTGCTTGAGCAATCCGTACCGTGTGAAAAATAACTGTCCTTCGTGCAGCATGGCGTCATTTAAGACATGCCTCTGCGATGACCACGCAGAGAAAATTGTTATTCGAGGCAACAATGTGCCAATTTCAACTTCTTTCAAGACAACAACGTACCAGGTTCAACTTCTAGCCAAAGAATTGACACTCTCGCCCATTTTCATTGTAGGGGTTTTTTCTTTATCGGGGGTTGTCTTCGTTTCTGCTGTATCTGGGCGCATGACCACGGGTCGCGGCCCTAGAATCAATCAATCAATCAATTCGTTTCTGCTATGAGACTTTGGTTTATAAGATAAGACGGGAAAAATCGATAATTTCACAAAAAAGATTTTTTACTAGTTTAAAATATAGCTTTTTACATTATCTTATTTTTATACTCTCAGAGATCGCCAAATGAAGCCAAAATCACAAACAATTTTTTTTCCTTCCATACGACAATGCGAATTATCGGCCACCAGATTAGGCAAAAAAGAATTTTTTTTCCGATTTTATATCATAAATTAAAATTAAGTTTAGGGACAAAATAATTAAAAAAAAAAAATTCTGGATTCTTTTAGTGGACTCTGATATACCAAATGAGATAATGTAAAAAGCTGTATGTTAAACTAGTCAGAAATCATTTTTCTTTCAGAATTACCGATTTTACTCATTAACTTATGATGTTAAACTTTAGGCCCAGGTGAGCCCCTGTAACATTTTTTTTTTAGATTTTGTCATTTGGGATAGTGATTCGGTGGTCGATGACCAACTTTTTTCACGCTACAGGATTTGAAATTTAAAAAAAAAGCATTTTTTTTTATCTCCCTTACCGGACATCCCTGATGCCGAGCGGGCCAATCCAAACTGCTTCTTACCTTTCATAACCATATTGTAGATTGTTGATTCGTGACGATTAGGTTTTTTTTTTTT
>JAHWFP010047767.1:7216-25508 GCA_023313725.1 Lithobius niger | reverse complement strand
AGATGTTTCTCCAAGTGAGGGATCATCAGAAAGTGAAGTGATAAGACCCCCATGGAAAAGTCTGTACTGAGCAGGACGTAAAGAACAATATTCTTAAAATAAGTAAAACAAGAAAACCCATATAAAGTGTATACCAACACAAATTACAAGTGATGTGTGGTCCTTGGTGGTTACATTGATTCAGTCACGTATCTGAGGTAATGTTTGCGCTGATTGAGTAAGCGAAGCGAACGAAAATCAGCGTTTGTCAGAGAGATGATCTGGAAAAGGAAGCACGGACGACGTATTTTGCAACACACCACATATACATCTTAAAATAGGTTTTGTATTAACCAATGAATTGATGCATGGAAAAATCAAAACAATAGATTTGGTTTTAAAAGGGTATCAAACATTCGTGTTTCTGAAGCACGGAGGCGCGTGGATTGAACGAGCAAAGCGAGCGATTTCCACATAAACTAACCTTTTCAATGTGTGTCCTGCTTTGCTTTATCAGTCTTTCATCTCTTACCTTCGTAAGAGATTACATCTGACGTGCTGCAGATGTTTCTCCAAGTAAGGGATAATTAGAAAGTAAAGTGATAAGACCCTCATGGAAAAATCTGTACTGAGCAGGACGTAAAGAACAATATTCTTAAAATAAGTAAAACAAGAAAACCCATAAAGTGTATACTAACACAATTTACAAGTGATGTGCGGTTCTTGGTGGTTACATTGATTCAGTCACATTTCTGAGGAAACGTTTGCGCTGATTGAGTAAGCGAAGCGAATGAAAATCAGCGTTTGTCATCAGAAACAGCGCTTTTCTGATAAATTAATCGATCTTTTTGCTTGACTCCTTGGACGTAAAAAAAATAATATTGACCTTCTCTTGAGATAACCGATGTCGCATACTATATGCTTATAGTTTACAGAAAGAAATAGTTGCAGAAAGAAATCTTCTCGAGCGCAGCGAGACCACGTAGAATGAGCGAGCGAAGTGAGCGACTCCGCTAGTTAAAGTTAAACGACAAGTGGACGTCTTGTCGTGTACTCTACAGGGCAAAATTCCAAGAAGGGATTACCGTTCTCAATAAAACCAAAATATCATCGTCTGAATATGTGTGATAATGCGCTACATCAACAATAGCTTGAGTAGCCATTTTCCCAATATTTTTTCATATCACTCCTTTGAGAGGTCGAACCGTTCTCAACTTGGCAGCCTCTTTACTAGTTTTTGGTTTTATTTTATTTTAATTTTATTTTGGTTTATTTACTTCATATCACTTTTTTGGGGAGGCCAAATAATTATCAACTCGGTGGCCTCTTTACCAGTTTTTGACTTCTTATACAGAGAAAGCTGGGAAGATTTCAGCAACCACTTTGTACATCCGTCCGGAACGGTATTGATGCCTTTTTCAACTCCGGAACGGTAACAGATAGAGACAAACTGTTTTCACCGTTATATTTAGCAAGCAAAAATTACTTAAAGTATTAAAAAAAAAACCGAAAGTGTGAAGCGGAAGTGGTCCAAAAGTGAGCCATCATCTACGGAACGGTACCAAATAGAAAAAGGATTTTATCATTAGATTCAGCGTCGAAAAATTAGTTAAAATGGATAACAAAAACTCGGAAATATGAAACGGCAGTGGCACGAAAGTGGCGGAAGTGACATTTCGTTTAATTTTCGTGAATTGACGTGACACAATTTCTTTGGCAACGTAATTTAGTTTTGTCGTGACACACTGGCGCGTGCTCAAATACGTACGTCAGCACACACGTTGTCATTATAAGAACTTTGACCATCCAATGAGAGACGATACCGACAATGGTTATACTTTATTACATACCCGACGCCATTCCCGTTGTGTCCCCAGGCTGCAAACCAGAAAAGGTATGCAGTTCGTATTGTACTGTAGCCATTCGTCCAATTTCATAGCTGGACAAGCCTTCTGTGTATCTCTGTATCGGTGATATCCTACCCTATGGGGGCGGGGGGAGGGGATGGAGACTTAATGGCGCGTCAACAGCTAGGACATTAGCGCCAACCTCAGTTACGGTGCAATGGCCCAGGTTGCCACTGCGCCAAACACACATTACAGAAATGTTAACCAAACGCCAAATCTAGATCTTATCGTATACCTGTACCTCCTCCTCCAGCAAAAATTGCAAAACCTAGACAGGAGGACAGAATCATCACCTCATTGACACGCAATGTCTCACGGGATTTAACATGTACTGAGCAGACTAGTAGTTAGGTAGCTACAACATATTGCAACGTTATTGAGGGTCAGATTTTGCAGTGAAAACCGCTTAGCTGACATTCCTACATGAGTTAATTTTGTCAGGTGGGTAATTGCTCTCGATTTTAACACAATTTAAACTTTTGTACTCGTACCTTTGGCCAAGAACCTGAAAAGCCAAACTATGCTTCAGGATATTGTAAACTGGCGACGCGCTACAATAGTTGAAAGTCCTCGACAATTGAACTGATGTGATGTTTGTTCCCTAACTTGGCACGACACACTAGCGTGTGTCTAGATACAGAAAAGTAGATTGAGATAATTAACAAGAGTCACAGTAAGGAAACGGCAACAGACTCAAATGGTAAGGAAGCAAATGGTAAGGTAGACATGAATCAGTGACAGAACAGATAGTATGATACAGAAAAGTAGACTGGGATAATTAACAATAGGTGTCACAGTAATGAAATAGTAACGGATTAAATCTGCACACGGTGTGGTAGGCAATGACAGTAATAGTGTGGTGTGGAAAGGTAGATTGTGTTCTAGTAACAATACAAATCATAGTAAGAGACTGCATATGAGTACGGAAAGGTTAAAAAAAAGGGAAATAGTCGAATCAACGTCCTTTTCAACTACTAAGGATATCTTGGGACAGAAGAGTGCAATTTTGCTAGGTAATTGCTAGGATCTTCACATGCCCACAGTTGATATGAGGGCGAGGACATTTCTGCAGCGTTTCTGCTCCCAAATACACATGTGGGCACGGAAACATGTGCATCCCGGGACATCCAGCAGAACATTAGATCGGGTCCAATAACAGTTATAATTCCAGAAGCAGATTTTATGCATACAGAAAAGTAAACCGGCAGTAATATTGTTTCTTATGACGTAAAAGCATCAGTAGTGGATATGCTCTTAAACAGTGGCGCATTGAGAGGGGGCAAAAGGGGTTGGTTGCCCCTCCCAAGACCCGATACTAACAGTAGAACTGCGCAATTGCAACCACTACGATTATTTCTGCTGGCATCAGAATGCCCCTCTTTTTCGCGTTGGTTTATATCACAATGCATTCAACAAACACAATTTTTTTTCTATGAGCCAGTGTGTCCCCTCTCCAATCCCCCCCCCCCTCCCAAATAGAGAAAATTTATTTCCATTGAAAGTGAACGAAGAAGTACTGAATTTGCTGACATTAAGAAAATTTCTCAAATTAGGCTTCTTAAAAGCATGAAAATCACTGACATTGTTCAATATGCGATAGCTTTCGGACCCATTTTTTGCCTCCACCAAGCAAAACTCCTGGATATGCCATTGCTCTGAAAAGATGGAATGGGGTAAGTAACACATTGTATGCTACGGCAACATAATTATTTACTAGAGAGTGTGTGCTGTGAAAAGGTGTATAACGATAAGTAATAGAGCCTATGTTTTGGAAAGGTGCAGGTTAGGACTTTGGCGGTATCTGATCACCTTTCAACCTATTACTTACTTTTGCTCTTGGTTAATGAAAACATTTTTTGCAAATGCTTTTATATTAGTTTGAGACCCAAAAAGATTTGTGCTACCTTTCGACTTGTCTTAGCTGAATAGTAAATTATTACAGATTTACCAGAAAAAGAAAGATCAGGTGCTCTTTGTGTTACGAACCCACACCTTCAAACAGCTAGTGCACTAATCAACAATTTTACAAGAAATTTAGAAGGCAGTTTTCTAAACGAAAACACTCATTGTTTGCCAAAAAGTAATTCCTTACCACTTTTCCCGTTATATGTCCCATGATGGGCATACTTAGTGTCAGATTGCTTCAGTGGGCCACAATCTATACAATCTATATCGGTCAAAGGGTATAGTCTATTTAAGAGAGGAATGGGGAAACAGACACTCAGTTATGCATGCTGTACATAAACAGCATATATATGTTAACATAGACAGTTTGAAGTCAGATAATTTTAGCTCCTGGAAAAATGGCACTTATCAATCACAAAAAGCGTCGTGGCGTGCACTTATTCCCGGTAATTTCAGTCATTTGTTAATCGAATCAAATTTTACAAGAAGTGCATGCAGCAAATATACTCTTGAATGTGTCCCTCAATACCACATTTGTATACACTGTTGTATACAACATATACAAATGTATACATCAAACAAATGAATACAACATAAAACAATGTCTACAACATATATATGTATGCTTGCAATGTATACACAGTTTGACTATTTTTGGTGTTGAAACCTATTGGCAATTCTGTTGAAAGAAAGTGCCCGAAATACTTCATCATAAACCAGGTACATAGCAAGAATACGTCAAGTCTTCGGTTTAGGTGGAATTTAAAAAACAAAAGAGTAAAAGAAGTTCACCCAGCAATATTATTTGTCATTCAAACTAAAGACACCAAAGCCGAACTGGTTACCACCAACTTCCCCCCAACAACCGCTATTGCTCAACCTTATAGTTACAACCCGACCAACACAACTCCAAAGAAAATTGGTCACACTTTTTCCAGAGGTTAAGCGTCGCCCCTTCCTACAACGTAATTCTGCACATTTTATCGTTTTATAGCTTTGACCAGTGCCGCAGCTAGGTTTATCCAAGGAGGGGTGCAAAGGCTAAATGTTGGGCCCCTCCTCAACAAGTAAACAAATTTAGGGGCAAAGTGACTACCAACCCCAACCAAAAGGTAGTGAATTTTGTCTTATTTGGGCCCCAAAACTGGTGAATTTGGGCCCCCTGCCCCAGCCCCCCCCCCCGGGGGCCCGGGTGCCTTGAACCCTTTGCATTACCCCTAATTGCAGCACTACCTTTGACCAAATGTCACCCCACTTTCTCCAAATTCCAACATAGTGACACCTCCAAAATATAACGGCGCCGCACAAAGTTACAGTTTTTCCTCGCCCGCCTCCATCAATAAAGTAATTTTCTTCCAGTCATGTCAGCGTAGTTTAACACCTCCCTTCCCCAACCCAAGAATACATACACTAGTAATAGCTTTTTTGCAGCCCTGATCCACGCCACCGATCATAATAATTTAGCAGTTGAATTACGCCATTATCCAAAGTTGCCATTTTCTTTTTTTTATTTTCATATTCTTTTCTTCTTTTTAAGGATCGTCTCACTCGACAACACTCAATTTTGGCGCTAGTTTCTCAAAACCCTTCCAGAATTCGAAAAAGGACGAGAGTGGAAAAAAATGGTAATTGCGAGTCAGCGAGTCTTGGCGTCCCAGCATCCCTTTGCAATCGGGTGGAAAGGCGACTGTGTGCCCCCTCCCCCCCTCGTAGGATAGAATGGTGGAATCAACAAACAGCTCCAACAGAGAAAGCGAAAAGCAACAAGACCAAAAAGCCTTAACATCAAGAACCCGTTCGAAAAGTCAAGGCGACAGTTGAGTGGTCATCAGAGTTATTGGGTGCCTCAAGCGATTCCCTCGAGCCCAGAAATCGCTGCTGTTGACGGAGGGTAAAGAAGAAGCGAGGTGTTACCGCCACATCGGCCATTTTGCAGTAAGTGCTGCTTTAAAGGCTTAACGGTATTGGATGGAAGCGCTGGTTGGGAAAAATTAGGTGAAAAATAGATGCTTGGTTTGACCACAAAAATTACAATTCAGTTTATAAAAAAAAAAAACTTCATTAAACAATAAAATGCACGCTAGGTTTCGACGGCGTTGTTCTCTGACACGAACTAACGAAGCTTCGAGAACAACAACAATGTATCCTGAGTGTAACAATCACTTGGCCTAAGTCTTTTTAACTGCTTATGCATTTTATGCATAAAGCAGTTTTTGAGATACAGACGGGGGTTGAGTCGTGGCGATTGTCTAATGACGTCAAGTCCCATTCGAGTCGTTTACTTTACGCACATGGCCCGAAATACGAAAAAAAGAGGAAAAACCTACCTTTAATTTTCACGGAAGGCACTACAAATTGATCCCAAATTGCGGAAACTCGTTACATCATCATTATTATAACCTAACCAATTAACTGCCCTAGTATGAAATGCCAAACCCCAACCAGTTAACTACCTCAGTATGAAATGCCAAACCCCAAACCTAACCTCACCTAACTGACAATAACAACAAAACTACACAAAACCACACGAAACTGACAATAACAACCCGCCTATCGGAACTGTTTACGAAAAAAAAAAAACATAAGGTGCCCTGCCGGCCCTGCGAGCAAACGCAAACACCGTATAGATGTACGGATTGTGGCGTTACAAATCGACCGTTTTAAGTCGTTTTAACACATTTCCACCCTCTAAAACCAACTGTCCCTGTATTTAGGAAGGTATTGGAGCCATTTGGAATCAACAGCGTAAGGATATCGAGTATGTGCCTAATGTAAACTTTAGCCCAATAGAAAGCTTTGTCTTTCGTCTATGAAAATAATAATGTTGCGATTTCATAATGGTAAGCGTTCTTTGATAGCACGTGTGTCAGATTTTTTCATCCAATGTGCAGTTTGGAGCATCACAGAAACAAAGTACATCATCTTGTTTCATTGGTACAAGTAACAAAACAGTAAACACCACAATCCAACAGGTGTGGTTAGTTAGTCTGTTATACTTTTCATTGGCATCCGGTAAGGTTGTGGCGACGGGGGGGGGGGGGGGGGGCGGCTTGGGGGTTTAAAGGGGGCAAAAGGGTTTAAAGAAAAAATTTCCCCCCCCCCCAAGCTGTGCCAAAATATTATTAATTTTTTTTAAATGCATTTACATGTGTTTTAGACCCTTAGACCCGTACTACCCGGTGGCTACCTTAGTTCTAGTCTATTAGGACAGAACGTGTGTATGAACGATTGTAACAGGTTTTCTTTGTTCTTAGAATATAGTTGCGGAACTTTGTCTTTTGATGCTTTAGAATTTTCGTACATTATGGTAGAGGCAGTGGTGCCCCAGCCAACTCCAGATAGGGGGGCAATGTTTCCCCGACAGTGGGGCAAAGAAAACGAACATTTTTTGTTTATATTTGTACCACTTTAGCAGGGGCCCGGCGAAACCAGCTACGGGGTGTGGTGGAGCGCCGTTAGGTCCCCTAGCGGGATCCCCGGAAGCTGAAGCATTTTACGCTATTTGAGGGCCTATTTTGGGCTTTCCGAGACACGTTTGCACCACATTGTTAAGCAAATGTCGGATATTTTTCGTAAACATTCTTTAGCATGGGAGGTCGTAAAAACCTAAGTGTGACCAAAATTCTGTTTTTGTTTACACATTTTATTTACAAATTAAATTAACTGATGAATTAATTTTTTTTAAATATTATTAAATAAACGTTAACTAACACTGAATAATTTAGGTTTGAAAAATGTTTAATCATAGCAAGAACACACAGTTGGCCGTCATTCGTGTTGTGTGTTGGGCTTTTAAAATCGGGCCTTCTCCTTTTAGAAATAACTGGTACGTCATTGATATCCCAAACGTGTCTCATAACTAAGATGCCTGTCAAGTCATGGAGTTGACGGTCTAACGCAGCAAATCATTTTTCAGTTTAGCCACTTACTGTACACGATTTTCGCTCAGTTCATTGGTATCACTAATCCAAATGACGAAAAATTAACTAGAATCCTTAACAACTTTTATTTTCTGCATTAACTAAGACAGCTCTTACATATGGAGGTGATGAAGACTACTGAAGCAAAACGGCAAACTCTATTTTGAGCTTTTCCTCCCCAAATTTTTACGAATTTTATGTAGTAGTTTGGACATTGTCTTCCGGCTGTTCCCCGACGACAATCTCGGTTACTCCCCGACAGAGGGGCAAAGCTTCCCGGATCGGGGGCTCTCGCCCCCCCCCCCTGCCCCCCTGTGGCGCTACCAATGGCTAGAGGATAACCAATAATGCTCTCTGCTGCGAATATGCTGTCATGTTACTAAATCGAAAAAATAATTTCAACCTAAAGCAAAGCAGGAAACGCATACTCACTAACACTGGACTTGCTTAATGACTTAAGCCAAATTTTTTAATCAACTTTGTAAATTTAATTCTAGCCTATTCGGACGGCAAGTGTGTATATGTACGGATTTAGCAGGTTTTTGTGCCTGTAATATCTTTAAAGAAGTTTTTTTAAAGCTACCTTTATACTAATTTCATAGATTTTAAGGTAATTGATGACAACAAATAATCCTCTCTACTGTGTATGTTCTGTCATGTTACCAAACCGAAAAATAAACTTTTCAACATAAAGCAAAGCAGGAAACGTACACCGTACTACCACTGGATCATCACATGAGTCTTCATAGGAGGATCGTCAAAATGTATTTACTTCTTTCCTATTTTTAAGGACGAAAGCTGTCCACCGGGTAATAAGGGTCTAATGCTTACCAGCCACTTACTGACAAAATTTTACACCTAGACCCTGACTGTCAAAGCTTGGCCGTGTTCCTTCTAGATTTTGACTTTTAGACCCTTATTCTTAACATTTAACGTTCCGTTTTTTTGTTTATTAATACCTGTTACTTTTAGAATTGTATCTAAACTATAAAACAGTGCAGTTGACGGTAGGCTACTGCCTGCACCGAGAAGAATGCACTATACACCCATTTTTGAGATTGAGTACAACTTACTTTTTAATTTTGCTTTCACGTTTTTAATTTTTTTGTTTGAAGGAAATCAAGCAATAATAAGCATGATTTCAAAATGGCTGACTCATTACAAGATGGCGTGGATTACAGATTAATAGTGACGATGGCACATTCATTGTTTCAACTGTTAACAGCTATATCGTCTTCATTCTAAGCTTGAAGGAAATTGGACGATAATAGGCATCATTTAAAAATGGCCACCAAATTTCAAGATGGTGGCCATTAGAGATTACCAGTAACGATGGCACATTGACTGTTTGACGTGGTAACAACTGTATCGTCTCCGTTCTAAAATTGAAGGAAATGCGACGATAATACGCAGAATTTCAAAATGGACCCCCAATTTCAAGACGGTGGCCAGTAGATATTACTAGTGACGATGGCATATTCACTGTTTCACTTGGTATCAACTATTTCGTCTTTGTTCTAAATTTGAGGGAAATCGAACGATAATAAGCAATAGTATAATTTCAAAATGGCCCTGATTTCAAGATGCCGGCCATTACAGTTTAACTGCGACTATGGTGCATTCATTCCTTCATATGATTAGAAAACAAAAACGAGCTCGTTTGATGTTTAACTGATCCGAAGTCAAAACAGCAAAGGAACACAAATAAACTTTCCTGTAAGGTTTCACATACCGCAGTGTTCCTGTACTGTTTAGTCCACGTGAAACCTTACTGCTGTATTCGCATGTTTTTACAGTATTTTACTTTAGAACCCGATATGTCGGATTAGTTCATTCTACTTCGCTAAAGGACATCGCTGAAAAATCGTAAAAAATCATACATTAATGTGCTTAGTACAGACCTACACATTAACTAATTCAGGGTTCGTGCAACTCCTTGAAACTCTGGAAATATCGTTGAAAATAAAAATGAAATAGCTTACCAGTCCTAAAGTCTCGAATATGAAATCTTAAAAACTGGTGTATGTATCAACAGGATGAACGGAAAGGAGACGACCGGACTACAATGATTATAAGAAATTTAGCCCCGAAATTGGGCAAGTGTGTAGCGTATATTATACATTATATATTATTCCTACAACAATTTTGAAAGTTGGGATAGGGTTTTGATTTTATTTACGTGTCTAATGGTTGAATACACCAGTAAGGTTTCACATGGACTAAACAGTACAGGAACACTGCGGCATGTGTAACCTTACAGGAAAGTTTATTTGTGTCCCTTTGCTGTTTTGACTTCGGATCAGTTAAACCTTACCTTAAACATCAAACGAGCTCGTTTTTGTTTTCTAATTCGTGATACTTTGACATACCAAGCTGGTTGTCTGCACTCGTTGCAAAAGGCACTGAATTTCGCTCGCTTCGCACGCTCATTCAGTGCAAGTCTTTCTTTTGGAAGATGGTTTGTCCGCAGATATATATCAAGCGGCTTTGTCCGTATTTGTACATAGGTCGGCAAGCCAAATGGGTAACGGACACTTTAGCTTTAACACGGGAGAATGACGTGAAATCATTATATGAATCGATTCGTAATGAGGGTAATGCTTCCGCTTCACGTGCGGGAAAATTGTTGGCTCATCAGCATTGCTTTCGGTTGCTGATTGGCATTGTTGTATAGAAACAATGTTTAAAACAATGTACAACAATAAAACGGATCGTCCGTAACTCCGGAACGGAGCCACCAATTGAAATTTCTATTTCTGTAAAGGGAACATCTCCGGAAGTAGATCTTTCAAATGAGCTAAGAATCAGCTTTCTACGGCAAATGGTTTAGTCTGTAGAGACCATTGTATAAACGTGTCCAATGTCCATCGCCATCACCACCACCGTATAAGACAAAAATGAAACTCACGATTCCACTGAAGTCCAGATCTCCAATCTGGCAAATCGGAAATTAATAAAAGTTGGTAGACGCGTTGGGCAAGTCCCACAAGGCTTGCATACCAAATTGCAGTAGAAAATGTTGAACGTCGGCGGAGAAATTAAGCTTCCAAATTTTGGCTTTAACATGGTAGACCGAGGTCAAACCTTACAGTAAAGACTACCGTCTTAACTAATATCAACTAATAGCTGCTTCGGCATGTGCAAAATCTAAAAAAATCGGAATTTCCCAGTGGCAGTAAATTCATCTGTAGCTAGTAAGATCCATCTACACCAACAGTGGGGTAATTATGCATGCTACGGTGTAGGGCCCGAATCTGCACTGAATGTGAGGCGTCTTTCCTGCTCGGAACATTTATTTGGAAAAAAAATAGTAGCGGAGCAACCCTACCCCATCCCCCACTCCCAAAAAAAATACCCCTATTTTTCATCTGTTTCCTTATGCAGACAAAAAAGTAGGAGCGGTGCAAGTCCCCCCCCCCCCAATAAAGAACTGTTTTGTCATTTATTTCCTTATAAGAGAAAAAAAAATTCTCTGGGTTGCTCCAGTTGTGTGCTACTGGTGCTCCAGGTATTTGGCTTCTGTTGTGGTATTTGCAGCAGTAGGCTCCACTTTGGCGAGTTCCCTTGAATATGAATTACAAACAAAAACGTCAAGTGTTCCGTAAAAAAAAAGGGGTTATGTGATTGAAGTTTCATTTTACATGTTAAATGTACACGGATAAAAATTGGTGATTTTTAATTAAAATAATCAAATGTACAATTGAGAAAATTGGATCTGTTTAAGTGCTGTTGTGCTTTACGTAACGTATATGATTGATTTCAATTAAAAATCACCAAATTTTATCAGTGTACATTTTAACAAGTAAAATGAAACTTCAATCATACAACCCCATTTTTAACGGCACACTTGCCGTTTTTGTTTGTAATCCGTGGGGGTACCTTTTTTACGGCTATGGTGTCGCGCTATAAAGGTTTATGCATGCAGTCAATTGTTGCATGCACGAAGAATGGATCTGGAGTTTGCCGAGTGGCATTGTTCCCTAAATACAATGGTTAAAACAATGTAAAACAATTAAAATGATCGTTTAGGGTCCCGTAACTCTGGAATAGATCGACCAATTGAAAAAGTGGTCCCTGTAAGGTTGAATCCCAGGGAAATTTCTGGCTCAGATCATGTTTCAGATTTTAGGTAGGTGCAGTAGTTTTTTCTGAAACCGTGTCAGCAAGAAGAACAAGAACAACAACAACAAGAAATGAACAGTTTTCAAATTTACGTGTGGCTTCCTACGTTTACTCTTGCACGGAATTGTATGAAAGTTGGTGTAAAGTTTGGAAAAGTTGCTATCTACTATCTGGCCAAGTTTGGTCGAAGTATATTGAATAGAAACGGAGAAATTAATAGTTTTAGTTTTGCTGGAGAGAGGACTTCAATCATATATATACACGGCTATCGCCGTGTATGATACCCCTGGAACATTGTGAGTGCTTTTGAGACTGTTTGCTGATTTTCTTGAGGGATCTTTCATTGTTTGAAGTGTGTGTTGACATCCAGTTGGTGGGGGCAGCCATGTTGAAAATCATATTACCCAATACAAATTTTATTCCCGGTTCAAGCCCAGCCAGGGACCATTCTTATTAACAATTTTTTTTTTTCGTCGAAGTTTTGAGCTGGGTGGCTCCTTGAGATACCTCTTGCCTCAAGGATAGAATTTTTACACGCTTTTTTTTTGGTACTTTTCCGTGGTTTCGTTCTGGACATCCTAAGAAATCGACTACTGTAAACTATAATTTAGGATAACATTAACCGAGCCGGGACAGTTTTCCTGTTTTTAATAATTTACTCACTATGGATGACGCTGGACAAACTCCAGTTACTAAGCCTTCCCGCATACACACGGTGAAAAAGTCTGTGAAGAAGTCAAAATTCACAATTATTACAATAAGAAAGCCAAAAAGCAAATCTGGTCACGCTAAAAAGGGCAAGGCAAAGAAAGGAGCGCGACATGAAAATGCGGTAAGGGTAGGTGCATCTTATGCTGAACTACCGTGCGATATGTCATCTATACCTGTTCCAGTAATGTATTCTGCTTCTTTTGATGGTTCATTATCAGCCAACACACCGAGTACCCCAGTTAACTCTTCCCTTGCTAGTCTCTGTTTCTCAGTATTAACAGAGGAATTAACTGCTCTAAAACAAAGCACTTTTCAGACAAAAATCCAACCAGCATAAATAAAAACATATCAGCCGTTACCGATTTGGAAACGACTATGATAAACTCACACAATGAAGTGGAGCATTTAAAGAAGGTTGTCAACTTAGATAGACTAGAGCATGATTTTGATCTAAATGTTGTTAACCTTTCACTTCAAAGTTTCAGTGCAGCGATTTCGGAGCCTCTCCCGAATACTATACAAGAGACAAAAAATTACTACCAGTCACTGAGAGCTGGTGCACGTGACGACATGCCACAGGATAAGACTGTAAATTGGTTCTGTTTGAAATCTGAAGAATTGAACATTAAAATAATACACTTTTATGAACTCTATGGAGACCACAATGACAGAGAGTCCTAAGAGTCTCGAAGAAAAAATTGAACAAATGTTCTTGAACCAAGTCGCCATGCTAGCGGACATTAGTGTAAATCTTGCGCAGAAGTACAAAGTGAACAACGACGTGGGCGTCGTAGTTGACAAAAACGAATTAGAAGCGAAGCTAACTGAAGGAGGCGAAACAAATTTCGTCATTTATACAATTGTTTTTGCGAAGGGAAAAGTCAATTTACTATCGTCGCATGTTGACAAAGTGAACGGAACACAAACTGTCAGTTCTGAATTAGAAGTAGTTAATACAGCAAATGGTAAAAAACGTGAATATCCTTAACAGAAAATTAATGCAGATCGGATGCGACAACAAGGACGATGTGGAGCAGGGAAATTTAAAGCAAATCACTACCATCACCAGAAAGCATCAGTAGGCACGTCACGTGACAGGTTACACTTTTCCCCGCAGGTGTCACAACGCCAACATTACCGTATTCCAACATACTACAATAAAGCTTAAAAATCCACGATCGACGAAATTGACAGTAGCCTTCACAGAAAAATCCTGATCATCTGAGACTCACATGTGAGACACGTAAAACTCGAACGGGAATCCGGCCACACATCGAAAACCTGGTGTTTCCCAGGCGCCAGAATCGAGCAGATCTCAAATTCCACCACCAACATTGTGCAACAGGAAGAAAATATCACAGGAATTATCTTATGCCTGGGCACAAATAACGTGCGTACTGACTCCCCTGGTGAAATTGCAAGTAGGCTTGGTATACTCGTCGACGAAATTATGCAAATCGCCCCAACTACACGTATTAGCATTATATAGGCCTGTTACCTTTGTTTGAATAGATTTAGAAGATTCTATCGGGGGTCAATTAACGCATCTTGTGAAATGTAATGGTAACTTACAGACAGAATGCAAAACAAGAAGACTTGGCTTTATTTCACTCTGGCGTCAAATCTGTGATGATGTAAATCTTCTTGCTTCGGATGGACTACACCTCTCGCGCACTGGGAAGGCTGTGCTGGAACGAACTATTTCCACTTACTGGACCAAATTTAGGTACCACGACGGGTTCTTCTCTAGTGAGGAAAACTAGAATGCAGTAACAGACATAATTGTTGTCCCACAGGATGCTACGGTGTGAACTGTACATCCTGGAACGTTGCCGATAACGTCAAAAGACAGAGTGGTTCCATATCCGTTTTTTATGAAAATGCAGTCAAACAAGCTATCCCTCGTTATATTCAGCAGGAGGAAAACCAGCTATCAGGTTGTCTCTTTAATGTTCTAAGTGCAGCTGGTAAACTTACAGATCTTAACATTGTTTTAATTGCGAAATCATTTGACATTGTTATGATAGTGGAGACATGGTTCAATGCATCAATCACGGATGCTATGATTGTGCAGGGCCACCTTTATTGTATATTTAGGAGGGATAGAGATAGCCGTGGGGGTGGAGTGGCTGTCCTACTACGCGACAATCTTCTCATAGGCCCCGTGCTGAGTGTAGTGAATCACTCAGCATACTCCTCCCAGCAATTAAATTAAGGTTAACTTGTTGCTATATGCCCAACGGCAGAGACAGCGTTCAGGTAAAAATGTTTGTAACTTTCTTCGATCAACTCAGGATAATGGCCACACAAATTTAATCTTGGGTGACTTCAATATGTCTTACATAGACTGGAAGACATACAGTTCGACTGATATACATCAGCAGAGCTTTTTGGACTGTACCCTTGAATTGGAGTTGGGGCTAGTAACTGAGCCCACGAGGAATAATAATATTCTTGATCTGATTCTGGTGGACAATGAAAGATCTGTGTGTGATGTACATGTTGGGGCTGGTTTCGGGACCAGTGATCATAATATGGTTCTCTTTACTCTAAATGTTGACGACCACCTCAAATCAGATATTCTCCGTAAACACCAAAAAAATAAACTTCGAAATTTTACGTGATAAACTTGATAAAATAAATTGGAACTCTCATCTTCCTTGCACAAAAAGTGTAGAACACATTTGGAACGTATTCCATAGCACTTTCACCTATTTGGTAGACCAATCAAGCAAAATTATCTATAATAAATCTAAAATTGAAAGGAGCATACCAAAGGAAATTAAGAAGCTGCTCCGAACAAAAAAGAAATTCTGGAAAAAGTTAAAAATGGAAAAAAAGTCGATTCGTCCAATAAGGAAAACTATAATAGAGTTAGAAATAAACTGAAAATTGCATTACAAAACCGTGAAATAATTTATTATTTTATTTATTTAAAATAGTCGTAGCACCATAAGGCATTAGAACGACATCTAAAATAAAAACAAACAACTCCAATACAACTATCTATCAGAGTGGCTGCACTGTATTGCAGTATGCTGAGCAACCAAACTCTTGTTGAATGCAAGAAAGGTTTGATTTTGCACAGTGTTACTTGATAAATCATTCCAGTCACAGATAGTTTTTGGAAAAAAAGAACTGACTGGAAAAAAAGAACTTTTTCCAATCAGGGAAAACAAAATGATACAAGAAGGAACCATTGGTTTTGTTTACCGACATATTAGGCGTAAAACACATTATGTAACCAAATTGCCATTGCTGCACTTTGAAAATAAATTAATAACTGATGAGGTGGATAAAGCCAATGCATTCAATGTTACATTCTGCAAGAACTTTGTTGAAGACAATAATATTAATGATAATGCACTGATCTGTAATAGTCTGACTCCTATTGATATACCTGAAATGGAACCTATAACCTTCACTTTACAAACTATCAATAAAAGAAGTGCAGCAATTTGCCCTGACGGGTTCTCGTCTACTTTTTATAAGGCATTTGCATGCGAACTCTCATATCCTTTATTCATAATACTTAAATTGTCAATTGAAACGAGCAGTGTGCCAAATTGCTGGAGAAAGGCAAAAGTTGTTCCGATCTTCAAAAAAGAAAATACTGCTGAGCCAGTCAACTACCGTCCAATATCTCTAACATGTATTCCCTGTAGAATTCTAAAACGTATAATCAGAGATGCTTTACGGGAACATCTTTGTTCCATGCGACCAGTTTGGCTTCCTGCCTGGCCGTTCCACAACCACACAATTACTCAGTTATGTAAGAGATTGGTCAGATTCACTTGAAAAAAATATACCGGTTGATCTGATTTGTGTAGATTTTGTTAAGGCCTTTGATTCGGTCGTTCATTCCAAATTGCTCAGTAAACTTAACATGTTAAAAAAAGGGGAGAAAACTTTTAATTGGATAAAAGATTTTCTAGCAAATAGGACGCAAAAGTATCGGTAGGAGAATCACTTTCGGACGTTGGTAAGGTTACCAGTGGTGTACCACAGGGTTCCATAATTGGCCCGCTCATATTCATGATTTTCATTCAGATCTTCGGTCGGAATGATGGCAGTGGTATTCGAAGGCCAAAGTTTGTGGATGATATGAAACTTTATGGGAAACTTTGCAGCGTGAGATTAATACTATTTACAATTGGTCAAATACATGGCAATTGCCTATAAATATCAGTAAATGTATTACACTACCTCTGGGTCGAAATAATGGAAACTTCATATATGAAATAAATAACATAAATCTGGAAACTAAGCAAATCATCCAATGTGAGAAATATCCCTTGTCCAGCTAGTGAATTCCTTTACTCAGAGAGGGCTCTTGGAGAACATCCCAGCAGTAAAAAAGGCTGGCTTAGCAACTTACTGAAATAAAAATTGGAAGTTGAAGTATCTGTTATGCTGTTAACCTCAAGTTTACCTTATTTTAAAAATCATTTCCTGGTTTCTTTAAGGATAAAAAGCTAAGCTGCCCCCCCCCCCCCCAACTAAAAGGATTTGAAGGAGGCTGGTAGCCTCTTACGCTATCCGGGATAGCGCATGACTGTAGTGGGGGAAGGGGATGGCCAGGTGGCATAATGGTTAGCGCTACCATTTCTCATGCAAGCAAGAGGTCCTAGGTTTGATCCTGACCTCAGCCACCCCTGGAATTTTCGTGAATAGAAGGGCCCTGTATGCCTCGTGCTCATGTCGATTGTAGCATGTTAAAGATCCTAGGAATTTCCGATTGGATTTACCTGGCAAAATAGTCCCTCTTGCCGTCTGGTGCCTTTGCTTCAGCTGAGAGCATATCAAACGTACAGCAACCTACAGCATGACTTTTAGGGACTGCTATGTTCTCCTTCAGTGTCATACTCACACCCTCCCCTCCCTCTCCCACTCTAGCAAAACAATCTTTCAACGAATTGTTTAGTTTTATTTGGTTTCATATGAATAAACCTTGGATTTAACGAAAAACACGGCGCCGTATTGAGGCAGAACACACTTTCAATTTGCAACCACTTTTTCGCAGCATGGCACATCTAAGTGGGATATTCGAGTCCCAAGCAAGTAATTTTGGTAGTCGTCTTTCTTTAATATTATTTTTTGTAACATTGCAGAAATATAGGTTATGTATGCTTATTCAACTAAGAATGTAACCTTTATCTTAAGCCTTTAAAAAAAAGCTGTTAGGTTATTAAGAATTTAGTTGATCCGTAGATGCAAAGAAGAACGATAATTGGTAGGACAAGAAGCACAAATACGCCATATTTCGAGTAACAAACTTACTTCCGGTTGAAGCAACGGAGTAAACGAAGGAGACGGCCATGTTGCGGGAAGGACGTAGCCATATTGTGGGTAGGAGACAGCCATCTACAGACGGAGACAGCCATCAACAGTAAGGAGACGGCCGTGTTGGAGGAAGTGACGTATTATTCACGCTGCATTCGAAAACCACAAACCAATCTCAACCAAACTCTCGTCCAGTCTGGAGGCAGAGGGGAGTTTCCTCATGGGATTTCTGTTCGTTAAAGGTACCGAATTATCTCCAGATGGATGAGTTTGGTTAAGTTAGGCTTGGTGGATTTTCGAAGGCGCTAATAAATGCAGCCAAAGAAGGAACGATAATTACTTGGTAGGACTTGTATAGGACTCACATTAGACGCACAGAAACTAACCATGTATCGTGATATTTTCAAAAGTTCAACTTACAGTATTTTTTTCCATTGGCGTGAATAACTCGGGGGGGGGGGGGGG
>JAHWFP010047766.1:5815-21772 GCA_023313725.1 Lithobius niger | reverse complement strand
TTTGCAAGCCTCGCATGGACAGAGGATTACTGTAGGTTCACGAACAATTTAGCCTCCAAAACTAATCCCCGTGATTGTACGAGTTGCATTTTCGGGATTAAATATGTCGCACTGGTGCAAAAGGTTAAAACACAGTGCAACGTTAAAATAAACATTAAATCGGTTAGAACTTACATGATGGGCGTAGATGAAAAGTGCATAAACGTTCTGGAAGGCTCGAATAATCGAATTAAAGGTGCCTATCCACGCGCCATGGCTGTTTGCTGTGACGTGCATATCACATGACTGGGCTAGTCCAATCAGACGTCCAAACAGCCGTTGTTCTCGTTCGTCATTGGCTAACTCATGGTGACGTCACGGCAAACAGCCATTGCACATGGTTTATTCGCCGAATGACGGGCTGCAGCATCTAGCGCCGTCTACCATTATTTATTTAGTTCTATGTAGCACTTGATTGCAACAAACGAAGGAATGCGCAAAGAAATTTCTTTTTACACAACAAACTACCCACGTGCCTCCTTAATTATTGAGTGTAAAGTTGGTGCACCTACCTGCACCGGGAAGCAAGCGGTCTAGGTTAAGGATATCACTGACACTAGATGGCGCCCATCTAGCACTTCAAAATCTGTGTTTCAAAATGGTCGATATATAAAAAAAAAAAAACTGCCCGTGATGTCGTTAGGTTTAACTCTATCGCTTGCTCCCTGATGCACGTGGACGCACCAACTTTAGACTCAATAATTAAGGAGGCACGCGGCTTGTTTGTTGTGTAAAAAGAAATTTATTTGTGCGTTCCTTCGCTTGTCGAAAGTAAGGGCTAGACAAAACTAGATAGCGGTAAATGGTTAGAGATGCTACAGATTGTCATTTGGTGGCAATCCTCCTTTAAATGCCACAGACACAAGAAATGTTGACCTACCGAGAGAAGGCGTGGTGTCGTATGAAGTAATAAATCCACGACAACTGCGTAGGATGTTTCAGCATGTCTTCCCAAATGAAATTTCTTAACGTCAAAAGTGGCTTCTTCAGTATACGGATAACAAGCAGACATGAAAACGCGTTAGATGCGTAAAACGACCGATGCTTGTAAAGTAAAAGTAATGACACCATTCTTCTATCTCTGTACAGGCAGTAAATACTGTGCCAGTAGAGTCCTGCTCAGTACTGCTACTGCCCTCAGGGCTTCGTCAATAGGTTGTTCTATAGGAGGTGATCGGGCTTTATGCCTTGTTAGACACCAACTGTCACAGGTCGGAGACGGCGGCCGCGGAAGCACTGTCTAGATGTTACGGATTTTACTGCTGGTTTTATGGGAACTAAATCACGACGTCATTAACTCCTGGAACCAATGACCTCGCCTTGAAGGACCCATGAACTCGACAGCTCAATACATACACGGAATTGTTGTTCATGTACACTCGTTTGTAATCAAAGAATGTAAGTAAGGCGTACAGTTCATCTACCATTGTTGGCCTGCCCGTGATAAACTGCAGTTGTAGCTAAAGGTGTACTTGTACGCACAAGGAACGGAGCTTTTATCGCAGTCGACCTTGTTTCACTCGTTTGTACCTTACAACGAATAAGTTCGTCGTTTCAATTCGGCGTAGGATACGCATAAAACAGTCCTAGAATAAAAAAAAAGAATGTCTTCTGGCAACGGCATTTTACAATTTATTCATAGAAAGAGACGGTCTATAAATGGTAAGTATGTGAATGACGCTTTTTGACTCTACTTGATGTGAAGTATCAACACCGACTGATAAACATCTCGTTTCAAGGGTACTCAAGTGCGTTTAAAAAGTAATGTCCACTATCACTATCACGTCTGCCGATCACCACAGCTTTAAATCTTGCAGCCCCCAAACGATTATGTCAGCAAACGTTATGTTGGAAATGAACATGGGATAACCTGTTACATGTAACAGGTTACACCTGTTATATACCTGTTATATATACAACCTGTTTATAACCTGTTACCTGTAACATGGGATAAATAAAATAGTAATGCCAGTGGAGGATGTGGCCATAGCGATTAAGGTGCTATGCAAGTGATCTGGGGGCGAACTGGGTAGCCGGTTCGAATTCGGGTCATGCCACTCCGACGAAACGTAACTGCATAAAGGTGGCTTACTGAACTACGTTATTTCTAGTGTATGATTTTCGCTGTTGGCTTATTTCCAATTTTCCTGACATAAAATAATATGTGAAAATTTGGTATGTGTGTGTCAACAAGGCGCAAGCTTTATAAATGTTACGACATAATGGAAGGTATATGGCACCACTCCGTAGGACCCTGTCACCCTGGTGGTAACTGCGGCTACTAATACGTCTGCTAATGCTTTGCCTTCATGCTGCATCGAAGGCAAAAGTATTAGCGGAGGTATCAGTAGCCGCAACTACCGCCAGGGCCCCGCGTAGGCTTAGAAGAGGTAAGATGTGATATCTAGTTAACCTTTCTAATCTATGGCACCACGGTAAATGTTACGGTGTTTTGTTGGTGAACAACCAACTTTAAATACTGTGACACGCATAAATGATAAATGAATCGACGGATTAATATTACTAATGAATTTGCAGGCTAGCAGCAATAGTAGTATTTTGTTTTCTGACAAAATAAAGCTTCGTAAAGCATATATGACAACGAAATCTTAATTTTCAACCAACAATTGATAGCTTGGTCAGGGTTGTTACGATTATAATCAAGTGATTATAATCACGAGTATAATCACTTGATTAAAATTGAAATTCACCTGATTATAATCAAGGACCAGGTTGACACAAATCTGTTGATATACGACTACAAAAAAAAAAAAACTTAAAACAACCCAAAATAAAAATAAACTGCTCTTGAACTTCTGCAGTCAGGTACGTACGTCTTCTACTTTTTTGCCCTGATCCATGCAAAAATATGCAACCGACTAGGAACAACCAAAGTAGGAAAATATTGGCAACATTCAAACCCTTAAATCCAGGAAAAAAAATAAAGGACTTTGCAACTTACTACTTCTAGGTGGCAACTGAATCTGATGTGACTGTGTTCTTTTAATCGGCTAGTGTGTGAGGAATGTGCCAGTGTGCCACAACACCTACACCGACTTTACTAAGTATTTTTATTGTAATAATAGTTACTGCGGTGCGCATCTTACCATTTAAATTTATACATGGTAATCACGTTTTAAACTTTTAATACTACTATAAGTAGTAGATCTATAAGTAGGCCCCCTACTGGCATTTTGGCAGTCGCAATTGCTAAGTAAGAAATAGAACAAACCCTCGCAACTTTAACTAGGTCATAATTATTATTGTAATCTTATGGGTTATTAAATTCGGAATTTAATCAAAATAATCTTGATTATAATCAAAACTAGTATCGTACCCAGCTTCGCCCGGGGTTTTTCATTCACCCGTGGTTTGGTTTGGGCCGTGGTTGTTTTCCAGTTTTCGGTCGGTGTTGAGTGAACATTAACTGCGACTGGCTATTTTTCTTCCTGTAAGTTTCCCTTTTCCTCCCATCTTCTCCCTGCCCTCCCCCCTCCCCTTTCCTCCCTTCCTATCCTGTTGCCCACACAGACTCTGTTACCCACACAGACGCCGTTTCCTCCCCTTTACTACACGTAGTTGAATTTGGATGGGTAGTTGAATTAAATATTGCCCTTCCTTCTTTTGCGAGATTTGTGAAAATGAAATTCCTATGGTCTCCATCCCAACAACCCATAAAATATATTTTAGGTTCAGTTAATGCGTAATCATATGCTTAGTGGTAACCGACGCGCTTTCTCCCCTACCCCTGCCAATGTCTCTAGTTTCTAAAGAGCAGGGCTAAAAGAAGCACTGCGCCACACCTGGGCATTCCCCGTTAAGGAACCTCCAACTCCTAGACGCACTACCCCACTCCCTGTTTATCGCTTTGGCGTTGACGTCATTTATCACTGTTGCCTGAACGTTGACTGAGCTTGGTTGTTGTTTGGGATGTTATTGTTCAGTTAATGGGTAATCATATGCTTATTGGTCAAAGACGCACTGCCCCCCACACGGGCATTTGCCATTCAGGGCCTCCTCACTCTCAATTAATCACTTTGGCTGACGCAAGCCGTACCGTGTGAAAAATAACTATCCTGCGTTCATGACGGCATTTAAGACATGCCTCTGCGATGACCACGCAGAGCAAATTGTTATTCGAGGGAACAATGTGCCAAATTCAACTTCATTTCAATGCAACAACGTACCAGTTTCAACTTCTAGCCAAAGAATTGACACACTCGTCCGTTTTTATTGTAGGGGTTCTCCTTCCCAGGGTCGTCGTTGCTTCTTTCTGCTATGAGACCTTGGTTTATAATGTAGGATAATCCAATTATAATCAAAATGATCCGATTAATTCGATTATTTTAAAATAATCATGATTATTTCCAACCCTGGTCTTGCTCATCCAGAAGCACAATGTACACAGCATGAATACAAGGATGCATAACAAGCAATATAAAATATGAAAAAGGAATACTTACAAAATGGACAAAATAAAAAAAAATACAAGCAGGTTAAAACGTTGCTAGCACCCAGTGCCCCACCATTTTGCAATGACGTCACCCAAACAGGCTAGAAAATAATTTACAGGCAACTTGTGGTACAAGTCCACCCATGCCTGCAGGACAGGAAACTTTTTACGGAGTAGGCTTTAAGACCAAGCTTAATTTGTTTATTTTTTCAGAGTAAAGAATGTGGGTGTAGCTAACGTCAAAATTGATCATGGGCGTGCAATAGCAAAAGATAACAAGGCCTATGCTGTCTCCAAACATGCTCTGGATTCTCAGCACATCACTGACGTTAGCAACACCCACATTCTTTACTCTGAAAAAAATTGAAAAAAAATTAGACTTGAAACTTGAAGCCTACTCCATTACTATTAATAACACAAGAATCATGAATACAGTTAAAATATTCCTGCCATGCAGGCATGGGTGGTTGTATAGCAAGTTACCTGTAAATATTTTGTAGCTTAGTTGGGTGACGTCATTTCAAAATGGCGGGTCACTGAGTGCTAGCAACGTTTTAGCCTTCTTGTTTTTTTTTTTTTAATGTTGCCCGTTTGTAAGTATTCCTGGTTCATTTTTTATATTGCTTGTTGTTTGTTATCATTCATTGTATTCATGCTGTGTACATTTGTGCTTTTAGGCGACCAAGAAAATCATCCACTGATTGAAAAGTAAAACTTCGTTGTCAAAGATGCTTTGCGAAGCTTTATTTTGTCAGAAAACAACCTTTTTACTAACGACGTATTAACTTTTTGATGACCACTAAGAACTCTTGGGGCGTTAAAAAATCTGGAAAATCAACTAAACCAAATCGTATAATGGAAATTATCGAAACGGAATATCGTCTAATAACGGATAAACGTCTAACTGGAACAATAATATACCTGCGGTTTCTGATGTTTTATGTATACCCGCAGCGAGCGCGGTAGCGCGAGCGAGGCAGTGACATTAGACGATTTTTCCATTATACGAATTTCGTGTTAGACGATTTTCCTCCATACTGTTATACTGTATACGTTCTTCCAATTATGCAATTTTCCAGTAAGGCGATTACCCCTCGCCCCGAACTCGTCACACAAGAATGAAAGTAGATCATTCCAGCGACGAAAAACGAACTTTGCGAAGGAGTTGTAGGAGCCTACCAGAGATGGAAGTGGGCCAGTTTTTCAGACCCATGACCCACATGACCCACTCGAGCCCTGACCCACGACCCACTTGGCCCACCTGATAAAGAACAAAATTTGACCCACCCTACGCTATGAAAAAAATACAGTATGCAGATGCATGCAATGTTATTTGAAACAGTCCAATTTTTAAAGAAGTATTTACTAAGGGTTTTTAGCCTTCTGGAGGAAACTATTTTTGAAAGAGTAGGACACATTTTTAAAGAGTACTAGTTAAGACTACTGAAGCGTCATATAACGTATTTAACAATTACCGTGGGTCGGTGGATGAACGGTCTTGACCCACGATAAAAATTTGACCCACTGACCTACCGACCCATGGGTCAGTTCCATCTCTGGACCCTACCACGTAACGCAAAGCACAGCCAAGTGATCGTCCTGTCCTTCCAAGCCAAAGGGCACAAGATCGAATTGCGTCTCCAACGACTTTCACAGCGTTTGAAGTGGCTCTCAAAAGGACCAAACAATCTCTTTTTGTGCCCCGTTGCTTAAAACATTTTTTTTTTTTAACTTACAGGATGAAAAGATGAATGTGCTCGGTTAATGGTAAATAAATACTGATATAAACCTATTTATGTCAATGTTTCGACTTATAGTATATCAGACTCCTACGCACGGAATTGAACCCTCGATCTGTAAGACTAAACGCTCCACCTCTGAGACCACAGCCTAAATTTTGTTAATATCTCTCTCAATTTGTAGCTACAGAGTAGAAGGTTACATAAAAACGGGCTCGATTAACAAAATAAAGTTTGCGTTTGTATTAATTTTTTTCAGTAATAATATAACGACAGCGTAGTTTTTTATCGATAAATTTTCTCAACCAAGTGTTACATTCCGAAGCTGAAAAAATACCGAGCGCTTGAGCGAGGAGTTTTTATCAGCTTGGGAATATAACGAGTGGTTGAGAAAATTTATCGATACCTAAACTACGCTCGAGTTATATTTGAAACGAGAATGTACCGTCTCTGTAAACATAAACTTTAAAATAAAACTTCAACTTGCATAACAAGGCCTAGTTGTATTGCAGTGGTTTCCCGCTTGAATTCACAATTCCTGTTTGCACGAAATGATAAAAGCATACTAATTGGTGCCAGATGCACTCAATGGTTCGTTTAGTATCTGTAGGAATGCTATTTTCTACTGTCGTCACCCTGAGTAATGTAGTTTTGTTTCCCCAACACTCTATCACTAACTTAACCGAAACCGAAAGTAACTTGCCGTGAAAGCAGACAGCTGCCAGAGTGCGTCAAGGATAGTAAATACGTGTTTTATTTTTAATCAAAGTGTTGTTCATGGATTTAAAATACAATATTCCGTAATAATACTAAGTTTTACGACAATTGTTATTAATTTATTATCCACTATTTCCGATATTCAAGTACCGTATCTTATTACGGTCCTGGTGTTGCCTCGATCGCCAAGCTTGGTAGCGGCGACGACGGTAGGCCTAACCGGAACGACGTTCGGGCTTTGGCGGAAAGCGGACTTCTGTTACTATGGTAACCAAAGATTAACGGCTCATCGCCGAGACGAAATAATGTGTCTCTTGACTATCAGGTACGTCGTATACGTTCAGAAATTGGTATAGACCTATCAAATGCAGTTCTTTCATACTTTCTTTATGCGGCGTTAGCCACGATACAAAACTAGTCGAACGTTAATTCAAGGTGGAGGGATGACGCCGACAATTTGATCTGATAAAATACCGTGTGGTCGTTTAATCAGTGTTAAGTAGGCGTGATTGGCTGGTGGCTATCGTTTATTGGCTTCCCATTGGTTAATTGTTGTTATAAAATTATGAAGATATTTTCTCGTAGAAATAACATGTTGCTTTATTCCGAATTCGTTTGTTCACACTTAAAGGCGCCCGTTCATCATTCCGATAGTGTTGCCCATATTCTGAACAAAGCATCCACGTCCCAGATGCTCCGTCATCCAATAAGCTGATGTGGGTCACGTGATCTCGTTTTCGTTATGAATATCGCGACTCTGCTTACGAATAGTATTGTTCCATTTTTTTCCTTTTATTTGCTGCTATTTTCTTTCTATTGCTCGAAGATTCTACGGTGCTGCATCTAAGAGTTGAAAAGGTGCTTTTAAAGGCCAGGTAACCCGGGTGGCTGCTCGAGGAAAATCTAGGGAGGGAAGGGAGGCCAAAATGAGATCAATATTTTTCTTTTTATTTAACAAAAGTTAGTTTCTATTAGAATATATCATTCCGTTTTCGTCCGGCAATTAGACAAATGAGTTGTATACAGTTTCAATAACAATCACTTTAATACTTAGTAATAAATTCCCGTGGATGTAGATGGAGGGGGACGGCAATAGCCAAAATAAGGTCAAATCCCGCAAATCCAAGAGGGGGGGGGCAAGGGTGCTAAAAACGAAGCGGCACCAAAGGGGTTAAGTCACTTGAGCCAGCAAGATAACCAAGCAGGAAGGTAAAAGTCACAAGTTCAGCAACAAGTCATCTTTACCCTCTACAATTTTTTTGTGTAACGAATGAGTAGTACTCTGGCTTCCACGTATTTGCATATTGCGTGTTTGCATATTGCGTATTTGCATATTGCGTATTTGCATATTTGCGCGTATCATACATCACGAGCGTCGGGAGCACACATTTACTCGACACGTCATCAGTAATTCCTTGCTCGAGATTAAAGGTTTGCGCATGTAAACTCTCTCATCGTCATCCATCTTGCGCGTGTTTGCTAAAATGGCAGAAAATCGCAGGTGATGAAGTGCATTCGATTACCAAGCCAGGAGTTTGGATTGCACTGGCAGTTCAGGAAGTTGCAAACATTGTACGTCACTTCAACTGAACAACCTAATCCATCATAACAAAAGACTGATGGGCAGATAGTGAGAAGGAGCAAGAGAATGTTGAAGAAGAAAGAAAAGGGGCAGCCCGCCAAACCTTTTCTGACGGCGTAACAAGGTGGGCTTTGGATGCAGGCATCTCACCTACTAGAGTGTAGTTTGTGTTTTGTTATTTTGACGGGCTGCCATTTGGCTTCAATGTTGCAAAAGAGTGAGGTCTTACGATGCAGTAATATGTTGATTCCGCGTTGCCATTGCCTCTTCACAATGACACCTGACAATCAGCCCTCCAGAGACGTATTTACAGGGAGGTTCAGCGGCGCAAAGTCAGAGGGGTGGCAAATATGGAAAAAAAACCAACTGATATTACAACTTGAAGGAATTTTTAAAAAACTTCTCTGCAGCCAACTACACTAAACTGTCGTTAAAACCGTTCACTCACAAACCCACTGGCGCCTCCAAAGAAAGAAAAGAACAGATCCTCAAAAAATTGAGCTGGTGGAGGAGCAAAATGTGTGTAGCCCCTGGGCGGCAAAGTTAACTTCACCTCTGTAGCCCTTTCCACTCACCCTCTTTCTCCCCTCCCCCCCTCAGAAGGCATGGGTGCATGCTTCTCACTCGGACGGGGTGAGTGGAACAGGGTTGCTTGTCAGTGGTGTCATTTTGAAGAGTCAATGGGAACGCAAAATCAAGAAATTACTGCATTACGAGTTGCCATTTGGCTTCAATGTTGCGATAGAGCGGGCTACGTGATGCAGTAATTTCTTGATTCTGCGTTGCCATTGCCTCTTCACATTGATACCTGACAAGCAGCCTTTTACTCACCCCTTACCTCCAGGAAAGGGGTAAGTAAAGGACGGTCGCTTGTTAATGACACATTGTGTAGAGGCAATGGCAACGAAGAATCGAAAAACGCATCATTAAAGCCAAATGGCAGCCCGCGATGCAGTAATTTCTTTCTTCTGCGTTCCCACTGCCTCTTCACAATGACACCACTGGCAAGAAGCCGTCTACCAGTCTCCCACACCCCCAGAATGTGGTGAGTGGAAGAGGGCTGTTTGTCAGAGGTGTCATTGCGAAGAGGCAATGGCAACGCAGAATCAAGGAATTCCTGCATCCTAAAACCTCGCCCTTTCGCAACATTGAAGCCAAATGGCCGCCCGTCAACTAGCATACCAAAAAAATCCCAATGAGCACCGCGCGCTTGATGAGGGAACCGTGGACCATGATCAACGAACACAAGTTCACCAGAGTGATCAGATTGGTCGACTCCAAGCTAATTGGACTAGGGGTCGAATTCCACCAGCTATGATAGTAAAGATCCAAAAAAGTTGTTAGAAACTTGTCTGTTGTTGCATGCAAGCTAAGTCTGCCAAACCATGCACGTTAAGAATTGAGAAACTTGAAAAGTAAAATGTTTAAATTTTGCGAAAGATCTGACGCTATTTTGCAGAAAATAACCCGCCTAAGTTACAAGTCAGTTAAGGGCTCGAACGCACTAGGCAACTTGGCCCTGCGGCCAGGTTGCAGCAGCCAATGAGAATGCTTACAGTTTATGTAAAACCATGTAAAGGCTGAATCACGCGGCCAAGTTGCCTAGTGCGTTCGAGCCCTAAGTATTAAAGACTGAAAGCCGAAGGCTCAACAAGAGTTAAATAAATACAGATGCAAACCTATTTACGCTGCCTTTTGGACTTAAATGTCAGACTGCCTGAGCGGAGAATCGAACCCACAACCTTTGAAACCAAAGACCGAGGTACTACCGCTGAGCCATACAGACACGGCCGAGTGCAGCATAGGCCGTGTCGGTATGGCACAGCGGTAGGACCTCGGCCTTTGGTTTCAATTGTCGTGGGTTTGATTCCCCACTCATACAGTTTGCCATATAAGTCCCAAAGGCAACGTAAATAGGTTTGCATCTGTATTTATTTAGTCAGTTAAGTAAATGTAAGACTACACGAAGAACGATGAGTGAGCATCTTTCGCTCCCCTCCAAAACTGTCGGCAAAGTTAAATGGTAATTTGTTTTACATACGGAAAACTGATTGTTCATGCCATCTTTCAATGGAAACTTGGCAGTTACACTAAAGTACTACACTCCACCTAGATGTGCCATTGCACGTACATTTCTATACAGTTACCCTTCTTTCTTACCGACTTTTGTACAGCTATTGCCCTTGGAGGGAGCGCTTGCATCATCGCTGTGAAAACGACGGCTATATGACGGAAACAAATGTGACAGTCATGAGCAGAGTCGGCAGATTTCCTCAAATTCAGTTATCAACAAGTCGGCGTATTCAAGTAATGGACAAATCAGGTTTACATCCCTTCAACTTTAAGCCTTTCGGACTTCTCTACATTTGACCAAAGCAGGAGATTTCTTGCCCTTTCGCCCTAGGTACTGAGGCAGAGGCGCATTCTTTATATAAAGTCGTCACTTAAATCAGTTGCGGAACTCGATCTCGCATTCCATTGGTTCAGAGTTGAGACTTTTTAACTAACCTTCGCCCTGTGCTACAACACGAACTGGCATCATAGCCTTCATCCATTTACAAAAAAAAACTGGATTTATCGAATGAGCTATCCTCAATAAAAGTCAGGTTTTTTAAATTTCCTATGAAACTGGATGTATTTCGCAACATAAAAAGTTACCGAATTGAACGCCGTAATCCGTCATGTGCTACACAGTGTGTTAAGCAATTTCCTACTGAAAGCAATTTCCACTCCAGTCATGTTAAGCACCGTACAATCAAAACTTATTCCAACAGGTTTCTGTACAATCATGCATATTGTAACGTCTTCTGGGTAGCGAATCAAGTCCAACACTTTAAAACTAGGCAGCAGGAGGGATCTTTCGGAAATTAGAATGGTCGTTTGCCATTGATTCGACTCCCATCATGCTTATTGTAACCTCTTCTTCGTAACGAATCTAGTCCAACCCTTTAAAACTAGTCAGCAGGAGGGTTCTTTTGGAAATCGGAATGTTCGTTTACCATTGATTCGACTCCCATCATGCATATTGTAATCTCTTCTTCGTAACGAATCTGGTTCAACCCTTTGACACTACGCAGCGGGAGGGATCTTTCAGAAATCAGAATGGTCGTTTGCCATTGATTCGACTCGCATCATGCATATTGTAACCTCTTCTTCGTAACGAATCTAGTCCAACCTTTAAAAACTAGGCAGCAGGTGGGATCTTTCGGAAATCGGAATGGTCGTTTACCATTGATTCGACCCCCATCGTGCATATTGTTACAACCTCTTCTTCATAACGAATCTAGCCCATCCCTTTAAAACTAGGCAGTAGGAGGGTTCTTTCGGAAAACGGGTTTGTCGTTTACCATCGATTCGGCTCCCAACTTCATGCCTTCGTGTCATACCCATAAGCTCTCTGCCTTACTGAATGGTGAACCTTAGCTAACATCATTGAAAGCCATACCTCGTTACTTATCACTTCCTAATGTGATTGCAAAGTAGAGACTTAACGCCCACAAGTGAGCATTGCAGTGCAAACATAAATTAAAAGGATCGTCTTCGTATGAAATAGGGATGAGTCGGTAACAGAAAATCGAAACAGAATTTTCGGTTTCTACTGAAAACCGACACCGAAACCAATTCGGATTTTGTGTCGGTTTTTCGTACGGTGTTCGAAAAATCAAAAAAATGATTTGTTGTTTTACATTTTTTTTATAATTATCATTTTCTACGTATAAATGACAGCAAAGCTCCTAGCTATTAAAACGAAAATAGTAGAGGAAAATGGTGCTACAGCTAGACACATGGTCTATGACGCTGCTGAAAGTAAAAGCAGGAGTGAGTTGAAGCTATAAGTATGCTAGTGTTACAAGAAAAAAAAACTAGAAATATCTGGTTGGGGTGGATGGTGGCAAAAACCGATACCGAAACCGAAACCGTGGTTTTTGGGGTGTGAAAACCGAAACCGGAACCGAAGTCAAAAAAATGAAACCGACCCATCCCTAGTATGAAACATAAACTACAAACATTTACGGACGAGGCAACAAACGAATTAAGTTGGGTAGACGTAACAAGTTGCAGTTTTTATACGCGAAGCTGGGTTGCATGGGGAGCTATGCAGTGAAGTCTGGTTTTAACCGATGCTAAGTATGGCCAATCTTGCTGAATTCGATTGCTTCGAAGCCTCCCAACACATTCTCAAAGTACGAGTGGGAAAAAGGGCAGTGTGAGTGTTGATGAGCTGAGTTAGAAGGGCGGAATGAATTGGGGAAGGGGGTTGGGGAGGTGGGGAAAGGAGGGGGGGGGGTTGGTAGGCGCGTGTGAGCGACCTGATTAGGGACTCGTCACTCGCTGTATCGCTTTTCTCCATGAATGCAGCCCAAGGCCACACACCTGTAACCTCCCACGCCACACCCTCGTTTTAGCAAAATTAACCATCGTGTGCTCTGACATACCTGGAATATTATTAAAGTCTCTTTTTAAACCGCACTTTCACAACCGCGATGAATTCAGCAACTCATTTGTTGGACATTCTGTGTGAAGTGTAAGATTTTACGCGTGCAGTTCCAGAAATTACGAATATACCGTAAATCGTCAGTAACAGCCCTGCTCCCCCCCCCCAAAAAAAAAATGCATTGAAATTACCTGCGTAAGGCCCTCCCCCCCCCCCCCGCCCCCCCCCCCCCCCCGGGAGTCTGCTGGAGTATTTTTCCTTTATTTTCGGTATAACAGCTACAAGATGATCATGTAATCCGTCAAACGCTAGCACTGAATCAGTTAGAATTCCTCCTGCCTAGAATTCTTTATACACTTCTGATATTATACGTTTAGGCCTAAACGCCCTGATTGACAACTTTGCTGAGCAAATTACAACTCTCAACTCGCTCTTGGAGTAGTTCTATGAATTACGACGTCAGTCTATGAGTATTAAATTGTGAGTTTATAAGTGTTAAAGTGTTAATCCGCGATTAAATGAAAACCCAAGGGAGGCAACACTGTGAACCTCTAACAATGATAAGTAATGCTGATCATACAAAAACCCCATAAGGGTAAAGGAACCCATCAAAAGTTTTCGCCATAGAAAGTAGTGAAATCAGAACCAAAATGGCTGCCACCAAGTTTATGGTCCCAACCGTGATCACTCAAGCTTAACTGATAATCACTGAGGTGGCAGTTAAGATTGAACAATCAGGGTTGAGACGGAAAACTTGGTGGTAGCCATTTTTGCTCTGATATCACTACTTTCTATGGCGAAAACTTGATGGGTCCCTTTACCCTTACGGGCTTTTTGCAAGATATTATTATCCCTTTAGCTTGTTTTGTGTTTCTGCTTTAGTGTAAGTTTTGATTGTGAGCTGTTTATGAAAATATAATTGTAAATCGTTTCTTGAACAGCCTAAAGAAAATCGTCACTTTGGTATAATTAATGGCCGCTGATTAATTATATTTCCAATAAAGTGCTTCGTTGTATTCGTTAGCCCAGCTGATCAATTATCGAAAAAGTATTTTTTTTCTTCTTAAAAGTCATATGGTTTAAGTCGTAAAATGTGAGCAGCTCTACTATATATAACGCAGCTGCTTGGCCGCGTTAACGAATTGGTTAACGGGCCAGCTCATGTGAAGTGATAAATTTAATATTGGAGTTTATTGTGAGCGTTATAGTCAACAAATTAATGTTAACTTATTCTTAACCTGCGAGAAAAATGGCTATACTAATCAGATGGGCCCCCTTTTTTAATCGAGGCGGTCTGTAGCGGTATTGTAAATGTTGGCTGCAACGTATGTTGAAATGTGATGCAGGAAAGCACATGTAGAATTGACCACTTTCTCCTCCGCACCGAAATTTGAACGTCAGTTTATTGACGCTGTCATTACTTTGTATTTATACTCGTAAGTATCATGAATGATGACACGAATGTATTGTCGGGTTCGCTTGTTAAATTTGGTTCAAACAAAGGCAAGGCCAACTGCATCAAACGTCTCAGAAAAAAATGAAGTTTTTTTTCCTTCATCAGAGATGGGCTGGTTCTTTCAAGGCCGTTTGGCACAAATTATAGTTCGATGCGTTCGAGTAAACACCAATCCATTTTGATTTGTGTACCTTCACAGCTATGAATTCTATGGGGATACGAACTCTATTGCATTTTTTTAAACGGCGACACCGTTTTTTGTTCTTAATAATACAGTATTGTTATAAAATTCAATCATTCAACAGTAGTGGAATGTAGAAGACGGCCAACGAAAACTGATGTGTAAGGCCATCGCAATGCTTTTACAAACTTGCCTTTGTTCAAGGCCTTTGTTCACCACTAGCCTTTATTTACCGCAAGGTCAGATTACGTACCAAAAAAAAAAAAATGAACACTGGGAGCCGCGAATACAGAACATACGGTATTTAGCATCCACGTTCCTATTTGCGATAATTTTACAACGATCCAGCATTGAAAAAAACCTCATTAACACCAATAAGCGCCTCGTCAGACATACACGAACTAAAAAAAATTGAAAACTGCAAATGCAGGCAACAGTCACCAAGATACGTGATAACGTTTGGTCTACGGTTATAAAAAAAAAAAAATAACAATTGTTTGTACGGTTACCTGGCTCGTTAAAATTAAAAGTTTCGGTTTTTTTTATCACAGCTTCTGATTACAGGGAACGAAATACCCCCCCCCCCCCAAAAAAAAAAAAACCTCTTGCCCACAATGGTACCTCCGGTAGCAGTATAGCGAAAAGGCGAGCTCCATTCAAGCTGTACAGCAACTCAGAGTTCGTTTTTCGAAGTGAAACCAGAAGTTCACGTTTTATAACTGCTTTCGCGTAGAGACCATGACAAATCGCTAATATTAAAAAAAATACGGCCAATAATGCGGTCAATTGCAGTATATTTATTTCAATACTTAATTTTATTGATAACTAGTGGAAGCCCGTGCTACGCACGGGTGGTGTTTAATGCACCGTTAAAAACACTGGGACGATTTCCTTCCTCCCTCATTCATATGATTGTTTCCTGGAAAAATGGTTGTAATACGCGTTTGTACATCTGAAATCAATAAATACGCCTTTGTGCATGTGAAATAAGAAATACGCCTTTGTACACCGGAAATAAATAAATACGCCTTTGTACACGTTAAATAAATAAATAGGCATTGGAGACATTGTAAGGGAGGATTAAACAAACGAAGCTTTAACATTCAGCAAGAGGACAAGCGGGCTCATTCTTCCCACGGTAGCACAGAAAAAGGGCGAGCGACCGACAATGAAAACGGCTATGTGCTCTATCAATTACTTGCGGCCGTCTTGGGGCGGCCGTCTTGTGGCGGTCTCGTTGCAGTCCATCCTACGCGACAACTCGATTTTAAAATAGGCAATTGGAGACATTGTAAGGGAGGATTAAACAAACGAAGCTTCAACAATTAGGAAGAGGGCGAGCGGACTTGCGGCCG